>CM045759.1:140940664-141194090 GCA_025200525.1 Camellia lanceoleosa | reverse complement strand
AGAAAAAAAGGGCTTATCTATAATGCTTTGTTGTAACGTTTGCACAAATAAATGCATGCATATATGTTTGTGTGTGATGTATTTATGTATTATTTTGTTATGACTATGGCATAAAATTGATGTGATGAAGAGGTAATATAAATTTATGCATTCTCAGATGAAATTTAGGTAAATAAGATGATTGTGTCTTTTGTTCATTTCAGGATTTGAAGCCAAATGTTGGTTTCTCTCTCTCTCTCTCTCTCTCTCTCTCTCTCACACACACACACACACATTACACAAGGCAAAAAAGTTTTGGGAAAAATAGAACCATTAAGATTCGTGTATATGTAGTTACAGATTAAGTGCTGTTTAGGATAATTTAAATAAGTACATTTTTTGTCTTTTTACGGAAAAAGACGTGGCAGAAAAGTAGAGAGGTGATGTGATGGAAAAAAAGATAAAAGATGAATTATTTGGGACTTCCCAAACTTGGCCTAAACTTCCTCCTGCCCATGGACTAGTGGTATGGAGGCCATACTTAGGTGTTTATAAAGGAAAGGTTGAGGTTCAACCCTAAAACAAAGATGATTGAATTGCCTGTTTAAATTATAGTAGGCATATAATTTATTTTTTTATTTGTTTTAAATCGATAAAATAATTTTTAAAATAAATCTAAGCTTGTTGATAAGGGCAAAATACATCCATGGATAGGGCCATTCCTATTGGGAAGCAGCAACAATTTTTGCTGTTATCACATTGGCTATATTGTTTTTGCAGTTTATTGCAAGTTAAATGTTGATATCAGAAAATATAAGTTAAAAAGTATTACCCACAAACTTTCAAATTAAAATAAGTTATAAAAGGTCATTTAAGTTATAACAGACACCCTCTTCTTTTTTATTGTTAGATAATTTATTGACTTTCAAGATTTGGCATTTTTAGTGATTTTTTTGGGTTTTTTAAATTTTTTTAATTTAATTTTATTTATTTAATTTTTTGTCTTTACTATTTTTAAAAATTTTAATTTTTATTTTCAAAAGATTCATACTTTTAAGTTTTAATTTCATTCTTTGTTATTGTTAGGTGATTTATGGACTTTCAATTGTTTGGGATTGGCATTATATATATGTTTTGTCTTTCTTGCTTTTTTTAAAAAAAAATAATAAAATAAAAAGATTAAAATTTTAAGTTTTAATGAAATAAAAAAATCACTAAAAATTTTAAAAAAATATCAACTTTTTTGCTTTTTTAAAGTTTTTTTTATTGATTTTTTGGACAAATTACAATGGCCATCCCTGAGGCTTGTAGAAAATAAAAAAAACCCAACAAGTTTACATAATTAAGGCTCCTTTAAGGATTTAATTCATATAACATTTGACTCCCTTTTTATCATAAATTCATTAATTGTATAAATGAAAAAAAAGTATTATTGTCATCTCTTTTATATTAAAATATACATTTTATATTATGTATGTTGTGCTTTCGTACCACCTTGATTAGTTTTGGTCTTTTTTGTAAGAGTATTATTTAAAGTTTCACAATTAAAGTAATTGTTATGTCTTTTCATGTAAAGACATGTCCTTTGTGATTAGGTGTTGTAGGAACATAATTTTGTCTTGTCCACATGGCTAAGTTGTTAGCCGAGGTGTCATGTGGCAAGATGCAATTTGTCGAGGTGTGATGCTATCACACCAACTGAGATAATCGGGAAGGACTTGAGTCCTAATTGAAGATGCACTTTGGTTGGATAAATTAGGTCTCTTGTGAAAGGTTTATATTAGTCCAGCTAGGAGAGATGAGTTATGGATGAGTGTTATTCTTTAGGGGAATAAGTGTGCTATTGAAGTATGACTTCTAGGATGAGGAGGACACAGTCCTATATAAAGAGAGGCACCCTTATGGGTTAAATTTACATTTTTACTTGTGAGTTATTACTAGAATTGTTACTCTTTTGATTATCTTTGGGAGATGTTACTGACTTGATTGTCAGAGTACCCTCTCGATTGTTAGCAACCGATTTAGTTCTTTTGTTTCTCGTTTCAGGTTGTGGATTCCATCTTGTGCACGTGCTCTTCGACTTTGTTCCTAGAATCTCATGAGAAGTAAACTAATTATTACAAAGTCAAGTGAATCATTACATGTTGGTCCTCGTGCAAGAGGTTGTGAATCAATGTCCGAGAGTCCGAATTAAACTAATTATTACAAAGTTAAGTGAATGAATTAAGCTAAGTTAACTACTTATTACAAATTCTAATAAATACCAATGAAATGAACTAGCTATCTAAGTTAATTAGCTATAACAATTACAAATAAATAATGGTTGCAACAATATTAATTAATTACAACAATAATAATTAATGATTAATCATCAGATAAGGATGCACAAGGATGCACAATGCTTGCATGCGCAGCGCCCAAAGAATCGCTCTATTTGCCTGCACTATTCTGCTTTCACCTTCACCATCGCCTCTGCTTTTTACAAAACATGTTGCGCACCAAACATTGAAGGTCACGCCGGGTCACCGCCCATGAGGCCTGACTGGCCCAAATAAGGCCTGTCGTTCTAATTTTGTGCAAAATCCTATTTTTGTGCTTTGAGGTGAAAAGCAGCAGAGTTTTTCAACTCGCTTGTCCCTTCTACTTTCTCTGTCATGGAAAGCCTCAAAAAAGAACAAAGTCATTTCCAAAACCATCAATGAACAAATTGATTGCTTGATGATTTAGGACAAAAATCAATGAGTGCAATGAATCAATAACCACCCCCTTCCTCCTATTATGGAGCAAGCTCAAAGAGGAGGTAGAGACGCTCAAGGACGCAAAACACCATGAATTGATGTGTGATGACTTGACACAATAGACTCAGATAACGTCGGCCGAACCCAAGCAATATAACTCATTTTCTTTTACATTGGTTTGCTCATTTTAGCAATTTTCTTAGTCCATTCCATTCTTTAGTTCATTTGTCCAAAGTGATAATTAAGTCCACTAAACGAGAAAACTTCAAACAAGAGGTGATCCTAAACATGAAAGAGAGACCATGCCATTAATGATGAACCTTCATAGAGATTAAGCCATTGAGCATAGGTCTCAATTTCATGCTTTGAATAACCATCAATCAATTGAAATAACCTCAAACAAAAGAAAAAAAAGAAAAGAGGAGGTTGCAAAATGAACACATGAATTTGATTATTAGAATGAGACTCTTAACATGAAAATTAATCAAAGAAAAGCTATCAAAGCATGGGTACAACAAGCTATATATTCAAAGCATACACTAATTAAATAAATTAGGACCCTAAAACAACCCCTCATATGCTAAAAACAATGGCTAAAATCAAGAGAAGGTAAGTAAAAAGAGTAGAGGAAAAGTTATGGAACAAAGCCTAAGGAGGGGTGGCTAACCCCTCTACTTTTTGCAACTTTTAAATCACATGTTTCAGCCCCAAAACAATCCAAAAACAGCCCAAAAAAAGTAGCTAAAAGTGTGTTTAAAGAGCACAAAAAGATAGACAAAAGTAAGAGATATAAAGCTAGTAAACAAAATCAAGGAGAGGTGGCTAATCCCTCCACTTTTGAGATTTTTAAACCATGTTTTTCAGGCCTTTTAAACTCTGAAAATCAGTGTAGAAAACAAAGAAAAGAGTGCAAAAACAAAGGGTATGGGCTATGGGATAAGGTGCAAGAAATGGTGTTAAACCTCTCTACCTTGGGTAGCTCTTCAACCCCAAGTTCTAACACTTGGAATGGATCCAAAATAGTAGGAAAACACAAGAAAAGATTAAAATGAAAGTAAGGAAAAATGTGACAAGCTTATATCTCTTGAAGAGAGCAAGCTTTGGTTGTTGATCAAACTTGATTCCAAACACCTCAAGTTTATGAAATATGGTTTGAAACTTCAACAAAAAGCTTCAAGAACAAGCTCTAATGGTGTATGTATTGTGTATGTATAGCTAAAGAAGGTTTGAGGGTCAAGAAAGGTGTTGAAGATGAAAGGGCTCTTTTAGCTCTTCAAAGTCTTGGAAAATTTACTAACTCAATTTCAAGGAAGAGACTCTATTTATAGAAATTGAGCCAATGGTCAAAAATATCTTCAAACAAAGATATTTATTTAATTCCCGCCTAACCTCTATCTGGCGCCATTGAGACCCGAGTGCCCAAAAATGCACAAATGACCTAAAAAGCAAATCTAGAAAAGTTTTATTAAGTCTCGGCTTGGCCTCAATGAGGCATGGTTCTAAATGGACCCTCGAGTCCAAAAATTTATGCTTCAGCCCGACTTCAAACAGTATATCTCCTTCATCCGACTCGATTTTAGGTGATTCTTGAGTCTAAATTGTAGCTCGAAGTCTACTTTCCAATGGTGGTGGCCTCATATCTAAATGTTATGTGAAAATAGATATGCCTATTTTAGTGAAGACTACTCATTCTTTCTCAACGGTTTGATGCTCAACTTCTTCCTAAAATAGTTTTTCTTCCCTCCTCATATTTTCTTCAACTCCAAACCTATAAATAAGATTTTTTACCGATTTTTCAAAGATTTCACCTCCCTTCCATTTATTTCCACTTTGTCCTTACTTGCTTACCAAAAGTGCAATATTTAAACGAAATGCGAGCCTCGGAATATTGTAGAAGCATTTGGAAAAATATTTTGAAAAAGAGGGTTTTAAGGTCTAAAATAGTTTGGCCAAAATGGGACGCAAGGTTTGGGATTAGAGCTTGAATCCAAATTTTTTCACTGAGAATTCAAAAGATTGCACAATGTAACTTTCATCATCAAGTGTTTGGAATAAAGCGCCCAAGTATCAAGGGTCAAAAATGGGATGTCTACAAGGGGATGTCGAAGTTTGCTCGAGCGCAGGATTGGTTGCTCGAGCGGTCTGCCTTTATTTAGTCTGAACTTCTGAGAGCTAAGGTTTCATCGCTTGAGCGGTCTGTTTGGGATCAACCAGTATAAAATCCACTTTTTGCTCATTTTCTCTCATTTCTCTCTCTCACTCCTCTATGACCAAAACCATAGGTCTCATACCCTTGATTTCATCTCTTTATACTTAGTATTAACCATAGATCTCACATGAAGAGTGAAGGAGAAGGGTAGATCGTGCTATTGATCGTTGGATTATGATTTTGTCTGAGTTCGTGCTTAGGTTTCGTTATTTGCTCACTTTCTTGAGGTAGAGAGTTCTCTTAACTCAAATCATTTATGATTTCATTCAATTATGTTGTATTATGGGAAGTATGGGTTTATTTGAGTTTGAAATCTTTGATTAAAAGATGTTTATATTTAAAAATTGGGATTTTCACTCAAACCTTTGAAATATTTAGAATGTTTTGGTACGTTGATGGATAATACTTGATGATTTAAGGATTTAACAACGAAATGAGGAAAACTCCCAATTTTATTGAAAACCCTAGATTTGGGATTTTTAAATTAAAAGATGGTTTGAGCTAATTGGTACCTTATGTTGAAAATTAAATTGATTTTACATATTGATAAGTGCCTGATAGATTTATTACTTATGATGATATTATTGGTGATTTAAAGAAGTTGAATTGTGTGAACACTTGGAATGTTGGAAGGATGTAAGGTAATGTTTTGCATGGGATGATGGTTGGCAAAAGAGTAGGACTTGGAGTCTTGGAAATGAGAATAGTTCGTTAGTTTTTATTTGTTGAGTTCTTGTGTAATTAAAAGGAATTTTGGATAAAGAGGAATGTTCTAAACTCATGCATTGCATTGCTCCCATGGTGTTGATTAAGTATTGACTTATTAAAGGCATGTGTGTGCTTTCTAAACGCTGCGTGTGTGTTGAGATGCCCAATTGCCCTTCCGTGCTCGATGGTTGAAAATGTGGGAATGTCATCGGATTTTGGTAAAGGTACCCAATTTCTTCCATGCTAAGCATTGGTAAATTTGGGAGAAATATTGAAATAATTGATAGGTGTCCAATTGCCCTCCGCAAGGCCAAAAAATGTGGAGATATTTTTAAAATGAAATGGGTGTCCAATTGCCCCTTCGTGCTTGGTGGCCAATAAATGTGGAGGTTTTCAAAAAGTAAGAGGTGTCCACGTGCCCTACTGTGCTTAGTGGCCAGTAAATGTGGGGAGTATTTTTAGGTATCTTATGTGGAATTTATTACAAAATGAAAGTTCTTGGTTATGATAATGGTTAATGAGTTGAGTCAACATGGGTTACAAATTATGCATTTCAAAATTTGGTTTCCAAGCAAAGTTAAATCATAAACATGGCATGACATTGCATACGCATAATCATATTGATCATACACATATGTTGTTAAGTATATTTCATCACGAAAAGCTCGCTCCGTTTTATGGACTAGACATTCAAAAATTCCAAGTAATGAAGGTGAACCATGATATTGTTGAAAAGTGAATGGAGTTCAACATGGAGCACTGAAGCTTCTTGATATTGTTGCCTACAGCTATCGAGCTTATTTGTCGAGTGAGGATTTTATTTGTTGAAATCAAGACCCCTAGTCTTGAAAGGTGTAAGCCCTTATGGCAATTTGGATGTATTTAATTTTTCTTATATGTATTTATGTGTCTTGTAAATCATTATAAAGAACTTGAAGAGGAATCTATAAGAATGTGACGGATTTCAGTTTATAAAATTATTTACTTTTGTTTATGTGTCTTGTAAATCATTATAAAGAACTTGAAGAGGAATTTATGAGAATGTGACGGATTTCAATTTATAAAATTATTTACTTTTATTTATAATAATGGACTGGGAATAAATGATGTGCTATGATTATCGGGGTATTACAGAAAATGTGATGAAAGAGAAAGTGTTTAAGGTTTATTTATAGTTCAAGGACAAAAAAAGATATTTAGACCTAAAGTCACTAAAAGAAAAGTCAAAAAGATCCCAAAAAGATTGGCCAAAACGTAGCAGGAAATTTTGTAAATATCGACACCTTCAACAATGGTGTCAACACCAAAACCAATCAGCCTGTTTGGTTCCATTTTGGGGAATTCAATTTTTAGAAAAATTTAGACTTTCTATTTGGAAAAAATCAAAATAAAATAAAATACAATAAACTAAAATCTAAAACTCAATTTTCTGAATACACCTTGGAAATAGAAATATTCTATTTGCTTTATTGCTCAATAGTTAGTTGTTGTACCGTTATACCTAAAATCCAAGGCATCCCACTTAGTCATTGTATTTTGGGGGGAATTTTGAATTGTTGTTCAAAAATTCAAAAAAACTAGAACAACCAAACAATGATCCATTTTCTAAAAGATTTTTAGAACAAGATTTTGGAAATTAACTTAGAAAATTGAAACCAAATAGGTCAATGGTGTTTCAAGAGAGTTTGGGTCGTAGGTGTCAACACCTACAAGCCTTGGTGTTGATACCAAGAAGCAATTGAGAAATTTTATTTTCGTAATTAGCGTGTCAACATCTGGAAGAGGTGGTGTCGACACCAACAAATAGAATCAAAAGAGAAAGAAAATGAGAAGGTAGGTGCTGACCCTAGGAAACTAAGTTTCGACACATTTAATCAGAATTTTGGGGTTCTAAGGCATTTTTCAACCAAAACCGAGTGCAAAATAACTGCCTAATCAAAGTCTAAATCAATTTACACTCAACCAACACAATAATACACAACTCGAAAGATCCAAACAACAAAATGATGAAAAAAATAAAAATAAACACATGTTCTATTAACTTAAAGAGTACAAGTGCTATAGAAGGGTTCAAAGACTTCAAAGCTTGTTGTTCCTAAACTAAGAAGCTTCTTGTTATATTCAAGTAATCTGGACAAATTTGATTATTGCTAGAAACTTCTTGTTATATTCAAGTAATCTGGACAAATTTGATTATTGCTAGAAATGGCAATGCTGTTGGAGTGGAAAAATCTAATGTAAGAGCCATGAGAAGCTTAAGAAGAGGTTTCCGAATAAAGTATTGAGGATCTTGAATACATTAAAAGGTTTGAAATTGTGAAAAAAAAAAAAAAAAAACGAGTTGTGCTATCTCTAAAGAGTTTTTGAAAAGAATTTTGAATTGATTGTTTGATTATGTAATGCCCCCAAAATAATACCATAGAAATAACCCAAAGCACCAACAACAATTACGTAAATTAGAGCATGAGTAATCATTTCATTACATGAAGTTGATAATACAAGGGAGTTTATCATAAACAAATACCCCTCGGGTTTACATTTTTCCAAGACATTACTTGGTTACAACAAAAGAGAGTCATAAGCTCAATACATATAAAGCCTTTGGCTTGAATAAACATTTAAACATGTAAACAACAAAGTAGAGCCTCCAGCTCCTAAGTCCTCCCAAGCTACGTTTGAAGGAAACATATCACCAAGATTTCTGAAAATGGTTTCCCAAGTAGGGTGAGCCAAAACCTAGTAGAGATAGCCTAACATAATATATGAAGTTTAACTAAGATAAAAGTGCCAAGTAAACGTTCCACATTCATAACCAACTCACATTCTGTCCACATTCATTAATACTTATACTCGCATCTCAATTCCACTTCCATCTATCCACCAGATAATTCAATTAATTTCCGAGCCAATTCATGAGACAAGCTTATTGTTATCTAAACAATCCAAAATGAGGCTACAACTCAGTGATTCACAACTCAATACTACTATTATTCAAACACTTCAATTTTTCCATTTAACGGAATTTTCATCCGAGGGAACCGACACTCATATATGCACAAGATATGAGGTTTTGCCATTTTACAGAATTTTCATCCGAGGGAACCGGCACCCATATATGCACATGATATGAAGTTTTGCCACTTTACAAATTTTCATTCGAGGGATCCGACACCTGTATATGTAGAAGATTTCGAGACTTTCACCTTGGACACTCCGGCCAACTTAATTATACATGGAGTCCATCCCTTATCTCCTCCCAAACAATGATACATATGCAATGTATTTAAAAGCATTATCATATGCAATGACTATTCATAACACATATTCAAAGTTTTACTTAAATCGTCATATTCAGTGACATACTTCAATTGATTAGTTTCAATTCACCTAATCCACATACAATTTCTACAACAATCATGGCTATCCTTCACCGATAGCCCCAAACAGATATTTCTAAATGATATATTATTTATCAAGATAAATTATCAAATTTTCCATAGGTGAGTGATTAAACAAATCTAACTACACCATTCATTCACACAACTTCCCAATTTCATATTTCTCACACCAATTCCATTATTTATACCAAATAATTATTTAGCTCATATTAGGACAAATTTTCCTCTTTCTCCAATACTAACCCAAATGTCAAATTCATTTATTTTAACACAAAGTCACTTCATATCCCAATCTCATGCTTAAATATACAACAATACATAAAAACCCCTCTTTCATAAATTTGAACCTAACTCTAGGTTTTCTCCAAACATCCCAAATCTCATCATATATTCATAACAACAAATACCTAAGCTAAAAATCATAAGCAAGTGTAGACGATCCCTACCTCAAGTGTAGAAGCCCAAAGGAGAAGAAGAAGAACTTCAAAGATGACCAGACTCGATTTTGTTCGGATGAAATGGAAGCCCCCACAATGCTCTATCTTTTTAATAAATGGACAAGGGTTGGGAGATCCTTAGATCAGGGAGTATTTGTAGAGAATAAGAGTATTTTAGAGAGAGAAGGTGCCGAATTAGGGTTTTGAGGTGAAAAAGTCTTAATTTTTTGTGTAAAAATGAGTTGCTGCGAACTGATATATATGCGGTCTTCGCTCGAGTGAAGGAGTTGTCGCTTGAGCGACCAGATACAATACGTGACCTCGCCGAAAGAAGAAGTGTCGCCGAGCGACAATGCTAAGCTCCAACCAACACGCACGCACAAGCGCATCAAGCCTCGCTCGAACAAAGGAACAAATAATATAAGCTCGCTCAAGTGCAAGAAACCTCACTCGAGCGAAGAGCTCCACTTTCCCCACAAAAGTTGCATCTAGAAAGAAACCTGAGAACTCCTATTACTCGCTCGAGCGCAAGAAGACTCGCTCAAGCGAAGAAGCAATACAAAGGGCTGCTCGAGCGCAAGAAGCCCCGCTTGAGCGAAGAAGCCAAAATCTAGGCAACAACAATCTAACCCAACCAAGAACTAACTTGTTCCAAACATACCCAACAAGTTCTAAAACTCAAATACAAGGAGTTAAAAGAGAAAACAAGACATGGATACAATATTCAACCACAGAACCCAAGTCCGGGACACAATGAAGGTCGGGGCAAAACCGGAACCGCTATAGATTATGAGTTTTGAAAAGAATTAAAAAAAATTTTGATTGGAATCACAATTTTAAAACTTAACCAAATGTTACCTTAGACTTGTGCTATCTCTTCCATGGAAGCTTGAATGCTCAAAAGAGTAGATTAACTTGTTAAGGAAAATAGATGATTTCCCACAAGTAAATCAATCAATGGGAATAAAAACTAATATGAAAAAATTAAATCAATAACAACACAAGAATTTTTACGTGGTTCCCTCAATGTGAGGTACGTTCACGAGGTCGAAATCCGATTCCACTATCAACCAAAAAGTTTAACGACATAAACAAGACACGAATGGTCTCACAACCCACCTTTAGGTGAATTCCAAATAATCACAAATAATCAAGAGGAAAAACCTCACCAAATAGATGAACAAAAGTCTTCGAAATAGATTGTAGAAAACCCAAGATAATAACCCAAATCAGCTTCACCAAACCAACCGAAGATGCACCTAAATAGAGCTCAAGCGCCCACGAACGAAATAGAGAAATTTCAAGCTTGAACAAATCAAAGCAAAGAATAAATAGTGCCAAAGTCTTGGACAAAATCATCGCCACCAAAGTTAAATACACATCAAAGACTACCAAGGATGATTTAATCAATTTGTAGCAGCCACCGCATATATAAAGAACAAAAACAATATAAATATATAAATATATTGTTGATTCTTGGGCTTTTAATCATACCCTGTCTACCACCAAACACATTATTAAATACCGATTGAGCCTCCAAAAGTTAGATATAATATATTAAAATTATATTATAAACAAACACCAAACCAAATTAAATATTTTTAATAAACCAATTAGGTCTCATACTCCATTAAGGAGATATACCCAACAATTCTCCCCCTTCCGACTTAGGTGGAGACATTAACCATACCCGCCAAAGTTCGACACTTTAAATGTTTGTCCCTTAGCAAAGTCTTAGTCAACATATTCAAATATTATCGTCAGGTGAACCATTTCAAGTTGCAACAATTTCGAATCTAACACATCATAAATCCAATGGTATCTTATATCAATGTGTTTTGATCTCGCATGAAAAGTAAAAATTTTACTCAAATGAATAGCACTTTGACTATCACAATAAAGCACATATCTCTCTTGCTTCAAACCCAGCTCTTGCAAAAATTTCTTCAACCATAACTCCTCTTTGCAAGTTTTCGTAATGGTAATAAATTCGGCCGGTAGAGTTCAGAGAACAATACATTTTTGCAATTTGGATTGTCATACCACAACTTCCCTTACAAAAGTCATCAAATACCCCGAAGTAGACTTCTTAGAATCAACATCACCAGCCATGTCAGAATCTTTGAACCTATCAAGCATCGGCTTACCATTCCCAAAACACAAACACACCTTCGAAATTCTTCGAAGATATCTTAGAATCCACTTCATCACTGCCCAATGTTCTTTACCCGGATTAGAGAGAAACTGATTCACCACACCAACGGCGTGAGCAATATCCGGCCTTGTACAAACCATGGCGTATATCAAAGAACCAACTGCTGAAGCATAAGGAATTTTCTGCATCTCTTCTTTATCTTTCTCACTTGTGGGACATTGATTTGAACTAAGGTTGAAGTGACCTACAAGTGGACAACCAACCGAATTTGCTTTATCCATGTTGAACCTCTCAAAAACTTGTTACCCAAAAGACAACCTAAGAGGAGGGTGAATTAGGTTTTTATAATTAAAATTAATAATACCCTAATAAAAATTATGACTAGCACAATAGATAAATATAATTAATGAAATAAAAATAATTAAAATAAGTGTCTTAACAACTATGTCGCTTAATGATTTTAGCACAAGAAAATATGAAATATAGTTATGGCAATTTAAAATAAAATAAAGAGATAAGAGACAGAGAGGCAAACAAATTTATAGTGGTTCGGTTTCAACTCGCTCATTCACTCCTCAAGCTTCACTTGAGATCTTCCACTATCTTCTAGTTTCACAGGGGTACTAGCAACCTCTTTACAAATGGAGCAATCCTCCACAGATTTTACACAGACTTCACAAGCCCAAACCCTTGCAAATCTTAGGTGATTCACAATCACTCTCAAGATTTTAAGAACACAATGTTTGCAACATTTTTACAAGATGAAATAATACTTTTGCTTTCAAAGAAAGCTTACAATAAATATCTTAAAGATAGATATATAAAATGAAGTTTTAATTTTTCTGTAAATCTCACACAGGAAAGATGGACTTAAAGTTATAAGGCTTAGTGTATAATTTCTGAGAATAGATGTGAGTGATTATAGATCAAAGAATATTTTCAGGTTTTTTGTAACTTGTTTACATTAGAGGCTTTGGTATATATAATGAAAATTATAGCCGTTTATAGTCATGTATTCATTTGAATTTATAGTCATTATAGTCAAGTAGTCATTTGAATTTATAGCCGCTTATAGTCAAGTATTTCCATCATTACTAATTTGAATATTTTTCACTCCATCATTACAAATTTAAACATCTTCTACTTGAACTTTTTGAACCTTTTGGCCTTTTGAACCTTTATAGCCGTTTATAGCCGTTGTACTTCCATTATTACTAATTTGAATATCTTCTACTTGAACCTTTTGGCCTGCTGCTGTGCTAGACTATTTGAACCTTTGTTTTGGGTTGTTTGAACTCCTGATTTAATCAAATATTAAATACATTCTAACTACATTTAGGATAAAGATTTATGTGAGAAATAATGGGATAAAATAAATTTTGATTTTATTTTTTTCTTTCAAATAAATCATCAAAATAAATTTTGATTCTATTTTTCTCTTTCAAATAAATTAAAACATAATTAAATAAATCATCAAAATAAATAAGTCTAACACTTTTTCAATGTAATTTTCTTGAGACAACCAAATCAGCCTTTTATGATCACGAACAATTTTCATACCAAGCATTTGCTTTGTCGATCCTAAATCTTTTATAGCAAAAGGCTTGCTCAACTCCAATTTCAACTTCGTTAATCATAGTGTAATCTTGACCTACAATTAACATGTCATCAACATAAAGGAAAAGAATAATAAATTTACCATCCGAAATTTTTTTCACAAACATACAATGGTGTGAAGTGGTTTTAGAAAAACCATTATTTATCATGAAAAAGTCAATTTTTTTATACTATTGCTATGGGCCTTGCTTGAGGCCATACAAACTTTTCTTTAATTTGTAAACAAATTTCTCTTTTCCTTTCTCTATAAAACCTTTCGGTTGCTTCATGTAAATTTCTTCTTCAAGGTCACCATGAAGAAATGCGGTCTTCACATCAAGTTGCTCTGCTTCAAGGTTCATACTTGCAGCCATGCCAAGTACAACTCGAATAGAAGACATCTTCATAACCGGCGAGAAAATCTCATCAAAGTCAATTCCTTTCTTTTGCTCAAAGTCTTTCATAACAAGACGTGCTTTGTATCTCAGATTCTTGCCATCATTCTTCAATTTGAAAATCCACTTATTTTTCAGAATTTTCCTCTCCTTAGACAACTTTACTAAATCATAAGTGTGATTTTCAAGTAAGGAATTCATTTCCTATTCCATGGCCTTTTTCCAATCACCTTCCTTTATATGCATAATTGCTTCTTGGTAGCTCTTGGGCTCCCCTTGATCGGATATCAACACAAATTCATTGGGATGATACTTTTTCAAAGGTTGTCGATCTCTTATAGATTTTCTCAACTCAAGTTGTGATGGTGGTTCTTGAGTTGGATGCTCTTCCTCAATTTCGAGTTCAACTTCATTTGGAGTAGCATCGTCATTTACATCTTTAAGATGTTACTGTACATCTCCTCTATTTTCATCATCGATTGAAGATAAAGAAGATAGATCAATGTCAATAAGATCACTAGTTTTTGGCTCTGGTTGATCACCTTTGCTAAAGTCTTCAATTGTTTGATCTTCAAGAAACACAACATCACGGCTTTGAATAACTTTCTTGTCGACCAAATCCCACAATATATAACCAAATTCATCACGCCCATAGCCAAGAAAAATGCATTGTCTTGACTTGCTATTAAGCTTGGACCTTTCATCCATTGAAATGTGAACAAAGGCTCGACAACCAAACACTTTCAAGCGCTTATAAGACACATCTTTGCCAGTCCAAACTCTTTCAGGAACATCACCATTCAAATGATAAAAAGGAGACAAATTGATCACATCAATCGCTATCCTTATTGCTTCACCCCAAAAGGATCTTGGCAATTTAGCATGTGAAAGCAGACACCTTGTTATTTCCATAATGGTGAGGTTCATCCTTTCGGCAACGCCATTTTGTTGAGGAGTCTTCTTAACTGTCTTTTGATGCCGAGTACCTTGGCTGTGACAATATTCATAAAATAGCCCAATGTATTCACCACCATTGTCTGTTCGGATGCACTTCAATTTCTACACTGTTTCTCTTTCAATCATGGCATGAAAATGCTTAAACACATTTAGAACTTGATCTTTAGTTTTTAGTGCAAAAGCCCAAAATTTCCTTGAATAATCATCAATGAAAGTAACAAAATAATGTGCACCACTATGTGTTCTAACTTTTAAAGGACCACAAACATCCGAATGAATCAACTCCAAAGCATTTTCTTCTCTAGAAGCAACATTTTTATGAAAAGAAACTCTATGTTGTTTACCCGCCAAGCAATGAACATAAGTTTGAAGATGTGTACCTTTCAAACTGGGTAGAAGCTCTTTTTGAACAAAACTTGCATTCCCTTTTCACTTATGTGCCTAAGCTGCTTGTGTCACAATTCGGTAGAAATATCATCTTTAAGTGCATTGACAACACCTTTACAAATTTTTCCTTCATCGAATAAAGTATATATGTCTTCTTGTACTTAGCCACTACTAAAGAACCTTTGTGAGCTTCCATATTCCATCACCAAATTTGTTGTTGTATCCTTCATTATCTAGCTTTTTGGTAGAGATCAAATTGAGGCGAATCTCTAGAACATGCCTCACATCTTTAAGTAACAACTTGCAGCCTAAATTTGTTTCCAAGCAAACATCACCCATGCCAATAATCTTGGACAAACCTTCATTACCTGTTCGAGCACAACTATAATCTCCTTTGGTATAGGTAGCGAAGAAATCAACTTGAAAAGTCACATGAAAGAAACACAAAAATTGATCACCTAATTGCTCTGTTGGCCCACAAAATTGACACAATCATCTTCACAAACAATCATGAGATCATCATCGGTAGTAACCACTGTTGTTTCTTCTTGCTTCTTATCCACACTTTTGTCACGCCTTTTCTCCTTATTTTTGAGCTTTTGGCATTCCCGTTTCATGTGCCTTTTCTCATGGCAATAATGGCACTCAATGTCTTTATTTGAAAAAGAACCATCTCTTGATTTGTCGCGGTTTTGATCATGATCATGAGGAGTCTTACTCCTCTCCCTTGTTTTGCTTCGGTTTCTCACAACAAATGTCTTCGAATGAGAGGAACTCGCTGATTTTCTTCTAGTTTCTTCATTCAATAAGCTACTAATGACTTGGGTCATTGTGATAACTCCATCAGGCGCCGACTTACTAACTATCACAACCAAGTCTCCCAACTTTCGGGCAAAGAACTAAGTAGCATCAAAGTTTGCAACTCATCATCAAAAACAATTTTCATATAAGCAAGTTAGTTAACAATATTCTTTATTTCATTCAAATGTTTCGGAATGGAACTGCCATCTTTATATTTTAAATTAACCAACTTATAAAACATAAAAGTTTTATTTGTGGTTGATTTTCTATTATAAAGACCTTCTAATTTTTTCCATAAATCATGCGCTGAAGTTTCAGTAACAACATGATGAAATACATTGTCATCAATCCATTGAAGAATAACACTAACAGCTTTTTCGATTAAGTCTCTTCCATTCATCATCTTTCATACCTTCGTGTTTGTTACTATCACCCTCAATGGGTCTATACAAAATAATAAGTCATCCATTTTAGTTTTTCAAGTTACCTAATTGCTTCCATTGAAGTTAGACATACTACTCACATTCTCCATTGATTAACACAAATAAATAAACCCAAATAAACCATAAGCTTTGATACTAGTTGTTTGGGAAAATAGATGATTTCCCACAAGTAAATCAATTAATGGGAATAAAAACTAATGCGAAAAAATTAAATCAACAATACAAATTTTTTAGGTGATTCCCTCAATGTGATGTACGTCAACGGGATCGAAATCTGATTATACTGTCGACCAAAAAGTTTCTAAACGATTACAAACAAGACATGAATGGTTTTACAAATTACCTTTAGACGAATTCTAAATAATCACAAATAATCAAGGGGAAAGACCTCACCAAATGATGAACAAAAGTCTTCGACACAAATTGTAGAAGACCCAAAATAATAACCCAAATCAACTTCACCAAACCAATCGAAGATGCATCTAAATAGTGCTTCGAAGCAGTCATGAACGAAACAAAGAAATTTTCGAAGCTTAAACAAATCAAAGCAACAATAAATAGTGCCAAAGTGTTAGACAAAATCACTCCCACCAAAGTTAAATACACACTACAACACTATCGAGGAGGATGAATCAATTTGTAGCAGCCACCGCATATATAAAGAACGAAAATAATATATAAATATATTATTGATTTTTAGAATTTTTTTTATCAAACCCTAGTTATCACTAAATAGATTATTAAAGGGGAAATTACCCACAGGTCCCATGTGGAACATGTAGACACCATTTAATCCTGTAACTTTTTGAGTAGACCCAAAAGTCCTTTCTTTCCCCTCTCTATCTGCTTTTTGCCTCTCTCTTTACGTTTTCCTATCTCTCTTTTTTTCTGCATTTTTCTTTTATCGTCTTTGTTATGGACGACGACCGGTGATCATGTCTTTCTCCATTGATCGGGGTTCACCGATAATCACCAACCATCGAAATCAACTCGTGACTTCACTCTTACTGACGGCGAAGATGATATATTTTCGACGAAGAAGATGATATATTTCCGAAGAAGAAGATGAGATCTACATCAGATTTGGCTAGATCTAAACAAAAAATAGTTACCGGAGTACAATCCTCTTTCTACATCCGCCTTTCTCCTTCGATCTCTTTTTTTTTTTTTTTTTTTCTTTGCTATATGCTTCTGTTTTTCTGTTCTAATGGAGAAAATTTTCAAATTCTGAACAAGTAGTTTTCGAGTTTTAGTTACAGGCGGTGAAAACTGTAAAATTTTGCAGTTTCAAATTTTTTTTGGTGCTGGAATGAATCATGGTTTAAAATTGTAAAATTTTACAGTTTCAAATTTTTTTGGTGCTGGAATGAATCATGGTATAAAACTGTAAAATTTTACAGTTTCATAACATGTTTTTCAGTTTGATTAATAAGGATAAATGCTTAATAGATTTTTGTTTTGAAACTGTAACATTTTACAGTTTCAAAACTTACTTTTCAGTTTGATTACTATTTAGAGATTATTTGCTTGAACCTTACAAAAATTGAAAAATAACATATGTTTTCCCCATTGTTGCTGTTTTTTGTCATTTCATTTTTTTCCTTTTAGTTTATCAATATTTAGCACATTTTGCTATGTTTTTTTTTTCTATAATTTATCCATTTATTCTTTTTTTTTTTCGGCAATATTCTAGACATTCCGGTGAGTCTCTAGTGATGTTCTTAACGCCCAAAGGAACGCTCAACATTCGCGACTTCCATTAACGTTTAATACTCATGACTTCGGTGATACTCCGCGACTTCTCGGCGATGTTGAATATTCCGACGAGTCTTCGCGAATCGCTTGACTAAGTCTGACGGTAGTAAGATGAATAAAGGCTCAGAATTTATAAAAAAAAAAAAAAAAGAATTTTTTGATAACAATTAAAAATGTATTGGACTAATTGGTACAAGTATTTTGTTTGAGGATTAGTTGGGTCTTGAACTTGGTACATGGGACTTATCAGTAAGTTCTCCATTATTAAATATCTATTGGGCTTCTAAAAATTAGATATAATATATTAAAAATATATTATAAACAACACTAAATCAAATTAAATATTTTTAATAAATCAATTGAGTCTCATACTCTACCATAGAGGTATACCCAATGTAACTCTCTTGAAAGGGAAAATAGTCTCTTCAGAATCAACTATAGCTTAATGTTAATAAACTTATGTACATATTTCAATTCATATTACGATCTTTTACTTTAATTGAAAGATTTTTTTATTTTTTATTTTTTATAATGAATATCTTCAATTTATAACATGAGTTTATAAATTAAAGGAGTTTTCTTAGGTGTGCAACCCACAAAAGGTGTAAGTGGGTTGCACACCATGTGCCACTTACACAAAAGGTGTAAGTGTAAGGTGTAAGTGTAAGTGTAAGGTGTAAGTGTAAGGTGTAAATGTAAGGTGTAAGTGAGTTGCACAAAAAGTGTCACAAAAGGTGTAAGGTAAGGTATAAAGTATAGTGTAAGTGTAAAGAATAAGGTGTAAGGTGTAAGTTGCACACCATAACCAAACCCTAAATTAAATTGCAAAAGTTTAAGTGCTTTTACTGGCAAAAATATTTGTGCCATACATATATTTTTATAGCAAAACCAATGATTAGATGATATGTGTGTTTTATATTTTATAAACTCAAAAAATTGAAAACATAATTGTCTATCTTTATTCATAATATTTTTCATAATACAAATTTAATTATAAAAAAAATCAATACTAAATATTTAATATAAATTATTCAAAAATATCGTAATATAATATATCCATGTGTATACTAACATTACTATGTTGATAATAAATAAGAAAAAAAAAAAAGTGTTTTGAAATTAATAACAATTAAAAAATTGATTTACTTTCCAAATTGAAGTGATTTGACCATATGAACAAAATAATTAATTATTAATTACATTTAAAATGTAATAATCAATTACAAATTGAAGTGATTTGACCATATGAACAAAATAATTAATTATTAATTACATTTAAAATGTAATAATCAATTATTGAATGACATGTATATTTATGTATTTTATAAATTAAAAAAATTAGAAAATTTGTGCTGAGAGTTTCAAGCTTAAAGGCCTTATGACATTTTTGCTTATATAACAGTATAGATTAAAAAAGGAAGAGAATTTCCTTCGGTCTAAAATCTGGACTAGAGGGGGCTGGTTGGGTTTGTGGGGCTCACCACGGGCTTTGTGTCGATAATTTGAACATTTCATTTTATTGTATTTCAGATATTTTATTCACAAAAAAATTAGGTCGATCCGATAATTGTAACTTGTTTAGTTTATCGTATTTTTTACTAAAAAAATGGACGACAATTGTGTTTTTAAAAAACGAACTATATCTTTTTTTTATGAGAAAAATAATAAATTGAACAAGTTGGACTTATTGAATCGACCTAATTTTTTTGTAAATAAAATACACAAAGTGCCGAACAAAATAAACGGTTTAGATCATCGAAACGGTGCCCGTGGTGGGCCTCATAGGCCCAAACAACTCCCTCCAATCCAGATTTTGGATCCTCCATTTAAAAAATTAGAAAATTTGTGTTGAGAGTTTCAAGCTCAAAGGCCTCATAACATTTTTGCTTATATCATAGTATAGGTTTGTCAAAATTTGAAACTTTTTGTTTGGTTACAATTTTCAGAAAGTATTTTTAAACAAGTTTTTGTTTGTTTTATTGAATTTTATCTTTCATATTTTAGCCAATTTTTTATAATTTGGATAAATTACACTTACACCCCTTGAGGTTTGAGTTTAATACATATCACCTCCTGACGTTTGGAAAATTACACTATCCCCTGTCATTGTAATTATTTAGACGGAATGAAAACATTGAACTCATGCACTATTTCTTTTTTTGTTTTGCTTTACTTTATCTTTTTTTTCGCCTTTTCTTTACTTTTTTTTTTAAACATAATTTCTTCTGTTTTTCTGTTAAGAGTTGTTATCTTTTATATAAGCAGGCGGTTTGTAAAATGAAACTATTAACCGTAGGAGTGGGAATGTAATTTTCAAAACGTCAAGGGATGGGTAGCAATTAGACCAAACCTCAACGGGTGTCAATGTAATTTACCCTTTTAATTTTATAGATACATCAAAATTAGATGCATCTAAAAAGTATAAAAGTTTAACTAAAATATGAAAAAAAATTCATTGAAAACAAATGAAAATAAGAACAACAATGCATATAATTTTTTGTTCGAATTTTTGTCTATTTTTTTAAAAATTTTTTAGTAAATTATTTATACTTTTTAAATGCATCTTGATTAGGTTCATTTAAATGTACGAAGAATCAATAAAAATATCAAAAAAATTCATTAAAAATAAATATAAATAAAAAAACTTATCTGAAAACAATTTTTAAAAAAGCATACTAAACATACACATGCCAATAAATATTTTTTTAATTGGGTTGTTTTAACTGTTCATATTACTCTAATATGAAAAATGAATTCTGATTTTTAATAAGTGGAGGTATTTTTTATCTTTTATTCTTTTCTTGAGATTATTCCAAAACCTTGACCTAATAATTTCTTAGCATATAAAAATTAAAAAATTAAAATTATATATCTGGAAATTAATTGGGACGTAGTTCTTATTAGGGTAAATTACCCTGACACCCCTGAAGTTTATGTTTATTACAGTTTCACCTCTCACGTTTTAGAAATTACATCTCCCCCTTGAGGTTTAAAGTTTCATTACAGATTTTTCCTTTTAGCCCTTTAATTTTTTAAAATACCAATTTTGCCCTCACTAAGTAAATTACATTGACACCCCTCACATTTTAGAAATTACAATCCCCTCCCTAAGATTTAAAGTAACATTACCAATTGTCCCTCGTTAGTATTAATTGGGAAAAAAATTATTTGAAAAAAAAATTAATTGTGAAAAAAATTAATTTAAAAAATAATTAATTGAAAAAAAAATTTTTTAGTAAAATTTTTAAATTTCGCTTAAAACCAACGAACTCGTTTTTAAATTTACTTTTTTTTCTCAAATTTACAAACTGAGACAACCATTTATAAATCAAAAAAGTTATTAAACAAGTTTTTATGACAGTTTTTAAAATTTTTGTAAATAAAAATTGAAAATTGAAAACGAAATGGTTACCAAACAGGTTTCAGATGGTAAAAATATCATAAAATTGACAAATAATTAAATAAGTTACCAACGTAAAAAATGACTTATTAAAAGATTCTTAAGCTATGTATGGTTTGATTTTTAGAATTTTTTTTAAAAAAATTAAAAATTAATTTGGTTAATAAATAAAAAATAAAAAATAATTATTATTTTTATATAATTTTTATCTTTTGAGTGATTAGAAATAATGTTTTACAAATTAAATTGAAACAGCTATAAGTATATATATAACCTGTTCAAAAGTTAAAATGATAATTATTTTTTACCCTTAAATGATAATTATTTTTTATTTTTTATTTCTTAACCAAATTAATTTTTAATTTAAAAAAAAAATTCTAAAAATCAAACCATACATAGTTTACGAATCTTTTGATAAGTCATTTCTTATATTGGTAACTTATTTAATTATTTATTAATTTTACGACATTTTTACTATCTGAGGCCTGTTTGGTAACATTTTCGTTTTCAATTTTTAATTTATATTTACAAAAATTTTAAAAACTGTCATAAAAACTTATTTGATAATTTTTTTGATTTGTAAAATGTTGTCTCAGTTTGTAAATTTGAAAAAAAACGTAAATTCAAAAAATGAGTTTATGTTGATTTTTAAACAAAAATTTAAAAATTTTACTAACAAAATTTTTTTTCAATTAATTTTTTCTCAAATAATTTTTTTTTCAATAATTTTTTTTTCAAATAATTTTTTTTCCAATTAATTTTTTTTTCGAATAATTTTTTTTCTAACTAATACTAACCGAGGGGGCAATTGGTAATGCTACTTTAAACCTTAGGGAGGGGATTGTAATTTCTAAAATGTGAGGGGTGTCAATGTAATTTATCTAGTGAGGGCAAAATTGGTATTTAAAAAAATTAAATTGCTGAGGGGGGAATCTGTAATGAAACTTTAAACCTCAGGGGGAGATGTAATTTCCAAAACGTGAGGGAGGAACTGTAATAAATATAAACGTCAGGGGGTGTCAGTGTAATTTAACCTTCTTATTATTAGGAGAAGCTTCACTTTATCTTCTGTAATTTGGGTCATGTGTAATTTATCTTCTAATATTTAGAAATAGAGTGTTTTGGGAAGTTGGTAAAAAGCTAACTTTTGACTTTTTACTAAGCTTTTTAGCTTTTTGGAAAGTGATTTGGGAAGTTGGTAAAAAGCTGACTTTTGAATTTTTAGTTTAATATTTGTTTATGGTGTCAAATCAAATTAAAATGACTAAAATATCCTTACCCAATATAAGAATTTTATTTTTTTATTTTTTTTATCGTAAGCCCTAATTTGTAATTTTACACTTGCGTTTTTGACACTTTCCAAATCAATTTTGTTACGTTTTTGGCACTTGCGTTTTTGGATATTTTGTCCAAAAACGTGTCTTTTTATTTTGTTCCCAAAACGGCACATAACTCGCTTGTGATTTGTGGACTGAAATGTACCGTTAGGCCCGTTAATAATTTAATGAAAAGACTAAAATATCTCTGTATACAAGTAACTTAAATGTGTGAAGTATAGATATTTTCGTTATTTGTTTGGAACATAAAGTACTCTTTAACTCCGGTATTTTTTCATATACAATTCACCCTTTTAGAATTTAAAAATAAACATATAATCTGTTTATATCTGTCACATGTTTCATACTTATTATTAATTTAAATGTAATGTTTAACTGTGCAATTCTGTCACAAACCACCCCGTATTTTTAAATGTTCGGGATAAACTGTAGATGCCCAAATTATTTTTGTGTGTATTTGGTTTGAATTTTTTGAATTAAGTTTTTTTTAAATTAAATTTTTTATTTTTTGTGTTTTTTTTTTATTTTAGTGAATATTTTTAAAATTTTAAGTATTTTTTTAGATGCACTTAATTTAAATGCATCTAAAAAGTAAAAAATTTGTAAAAACATATTTTAAAAAATTAATAAATAAATAAAAATACAAAAAATATATTGAATTTTCATATTTTTTTATATTTTTAGTATTTAGTGAATTAAAATTTTTTTTTTATAAAAATTATATTTTTTATGTGTATTTATATTAGGTATGTCTAAAAATTTAAAAAATTATTTAAAATATTAAAAAATTTAATAAAAATAAAAAAATACGAAAGATAAAAAAATGGAATTTTACGAAAAGTGTCCAAAAACAAGCAAACAGGTCTTTAAATTGAAGTAAAACAACAGAACGTGCAGTGGACTCTGTAGAGGGAAACTCTGTGCGGCACTGCCCCCATTTTCCACAATCCTTTCACACAGACAAACAGCCCCTATAAACACTTCTGCTATAGATCTTCCATCTTCCTCAAGCTCTTTCAAACCCCTCAAATCCTTGCACAGTACAAACAAAACTCAAGCAGATCTAGTTCTAAAGCACAACATCTCTTGGCTTTTGCTACAAATCATCGCAAATCCACAATCATATACTCAGTCCTTTATCACCATGTATACACCAAAACCCACTTCAAGATTCATCTTTCTCACTCTAACCCTCCTCCTATTCCTGAGTCTTTCTCTCTCAGTCACTTCTTCTGTGGGTGACGAAGACTTGGAGGGTATTGAAGAATTAATGGCATTAGATGAACAAGTGGAATTGAAACAAGAATCAGAGGATGGTAAATCATCAGAGGCTGAGGTTTTGAGCAAAGCCCAGAGGATAGTCATTGAACTCAATAATGATAACACAGAGACAGTCATTGATGCCAATGAATTCGTTCTTGTTCTGGGTTATGCACCCTGGTGTGCCAGGAGTGCTGAGCTTATGCCTCAGTTCGCTGAGGCTGCCACGGCTTTGAAGGAATTGGGGAGTCCATTGTTGTTTTCGAAGCTTGATGCCGAGCGGCACTCGAAGGCGGCTTCGACAATTGGGATCAAAGGGTTTCCCACTCTGCTTCTCTTTGTAAATGGCACTTCTCAATCTTACACTGGTGGATTTACCTCGTAAGGACTTGTTTCACTGTTGATATTGCTTGTATTTTGTATGTGATCACTATGTGTTTGTATTAATGTGCAAGTGTATATACTTCTGTTTGTTCATGTGGGCATAATGCCATTTAGCTTGAATTTTGTATTGATTTGTTATTGTGGGTTGATTGTCAATTAGGGAAGAAATCGTGATCTGGGCGAGGAAGAAAACGGGGGAGCCTGTTATTAGAATTGGCTCAGTAGAAGGCGCAAAAGAGTTTCTTAAGAAGTATTCTATGTTCGTGGTCGGGCTGTTTGAGAAATTTGAGGTATGTGAATTCAAATTGCCATGGGGAAATTTTGCTTAATTTGATAATATAAAGGAGATGCTGTAAGGTTGTACCTGGGGTTGAATCTCAAAATTTACTCTTTAATTGATAGCAGCCTAGTGTCCTGTATCACTGTTTGGTTCCATTGGATAGTTCTGCAAGATAGTTTTTGTAGACTAGTTGAGCACTAAATGATTGACAATTAGAGCATTCTTTCCACACAGATGTTCCTATTCATTTCATTGCTCTAAATTAAAACACAGATCTTTTAGGCTCAATTTATTATGTGACGGATCCAACAATCTTCCACAGTATGCATCATGCAGTGTGCACATGGTTTGTTATAATTACAATATATAAGCAGAGAGAAATGAGAAACAAAGTCACTAAATTGTGCGCTATGGCATCTTAGGTATGTAGGTATTAAGGTTAAGTATTGCTTCAATCTTTTTCTATTTGTTATGAACTTTACCTTTTTTCTTTGTTGAGGGTGGAGCAGTTTTGATACCAGATGTATAATTTGATAATTTCTTTGGTACCTTGCAAGTGGCAGGAACTATCATTCTAACCTTTCTTGGCGGATGCTGAAAAGAAATAATTTATTTATGTACTTTTTTTTTTTAATAAAAAAGCCAATTAACCCGTATTTTATTGTATTAATATTTTATTGATAAATTTGTATAAATATAAATGTAATTTTGTTTTTAAAAATTTATAAACATAATTATGTTAGAGACTGAGAGTTGTCACGACAAGATTCTTCCAAGAAGGTCCCAATTGTTTGCCTAGGCGTTTCTAAGATGCCTTGCCTAGACTGGCTATAACTATCTTATTAAGAATTTTCAACAACATAGCATTAGCCAAAAATTTATTCTTCACCATTTATCTCAATTTAGGGCCATATCCTTTTTTGAAATCATAGGTCATCATGTGTTGCTTCATCAACTCCCCTTTGTTTTTGGCCTTTCTTTTGTCTTTAGGTATAACTAAGAAGCAGTTGGAACGTAAATAAAACTTAATATAAAATTTCATTTCTTTGAAATATACTGAATTACTCATTGAAATGCTTCTCTGGGCAATTCAAGCAACTTTTTGTCTCGAAGAACTAATGAAAACCAAGTTATGAGGCAGGTAGTTGCTTGTACTCCCCAAGTGCATATATGGATTTTTGGAAAAATTTTAATCTGAACTTTTAATAGTAGTCATTAAAAAATTCTATGTACAAATATTAAACCAGTCTAGATACATACCAATGATACCATTTGAATCGCACAAAGTAAAATTCTTGTGAGGTGAAGATTTGACGTGGTTTTCATTTAGTGACAAGTAGATTTACTTTGACATTTCAATCAAACAATTATAGAAGAGAACTATGAGTCATTTTTATTGAAATTTGATATGCCGATACTTCTAAAGTAGTAGACAATAAAACTGACATGTAGCTAACCTTACTGGTTGAAGACATGTTAACATCTGCTGCTTGATAAATTGTAACATACCCTGTATGTGTATTGAGTTCAGCTACGGAGCATTTTTCATTGAACTCCCTGCTCACAATGGTGATGGGTTCCACACCAAGTCATTGCGAGTAGGGAGTGAAAAATGCTGTGGTTTAGGTGGTGTCTCTAGAATTATTGATGTGTGCTTGGCATCGTAGGCCTACAAACTAACAAATTAAGTAAGAAAAACTAATTTTCTACCACTTGTGTTTCACAAAGTTTTAGAATTATAATTTATTGGCATGTCCTGTCATCTTTTTGAAGAAGAAAGTATATTTTTTGTGCAGCTACAGCTGCACAGGGATTTCTTTCACTTCCAGCTTCTGTCTATCTTCATAATTTGTTGTAGTCATTTATATGTCCCCAGTGTTCCAGACTACCATAATATATCATCATTGTTAAATACCAATTGTAAGTCGGATGTAAATTTTTTCTATTTGATGTTTGATTTGTTTACATGTATCAGGGGTTTGAGTATGAAGAATTTGTAAAAACAGCGACTTCTGATAATGAAATACAATTTGTTGCGACTTGCAGTATTGATGTTGCCAATGTTCTCTTCCCGGATATGAAACCTCATAATTTTTTCCTTGGTCTTGTTAAAAGTGAACCAGAAAGATACACGGCATTTGGTAAGCACACTCTTGTTTTTCTGGCACTGCCATCCTGCAACTTTATGTACTTTATCTCACATAATTTCTCAATTCTTCCAAGTGATGTTTTTTGTTTATTTTTGTTTTTTGTGTCATGATCAACTCATTCAATATTTTAATACTATTGATTTTGTTTTATTTAAAGCAAATATAATCAATGAAAAAATGTGTCTAAAATTCACATTTATAATTTACATTGTGTTTTTGGGGGGTTCCTGTTGCTCCTGGCTGTTGTGTCAGTCTGTCAAGGGTTAATTCACGTAATGGTTCTGCTTGCTTTTGCAGAAGGCACCTTCAAAATGGAGAAAATATTGCAGTTTCTGGACTATAACAAGTTTCCATTAGTCACCACAGTGACTGAACTGAATTCAGTCAGAGTTTATTCCAGTCCAATCAAACTCCAGGTTACTGTTATTTCTGAGTTATTTTTATTTTTGGGTCCTATTTTTCTGTACTCTTCATTTTATTAGAGATACCTTCTTTTTATTAATCAATTATCTGAGTTTCTCTTAATAGTTTTTATGATTTCTTGGAATTCACTTTGCAAAATTATAATTTGAAGTTACTTATAAAAAAAAAAAAATTAAAATTAAAATTTGAAGTTGTTGAGAAGAACAGTATGAAAGGTAAGACGTCAAATGAGATGGGACTTGCTAGCATGTAAGTTTGTCTGCGATTTCCATGTGTGCCAAAGACTTAAAAACATCTTAAATACATATCATTTTGTAGGCTCAGAATAAAGTGAATATTTTCTTAAATATGTTTTGTGCTTGTGAGGAGCTATGTAATGGTAGAGTTGTTAATTATTGCATGGTGCTGGCAAGGTGTTGCATATTCTATTTCTCAGATACTGAAAATGTTATTTATATTTCAATCTTTACCCTTACAGAAACAACTGCTGATTATGGTTGGTTAGCCAAAGAAAAGAAAAAGTACTAAAAATGAAAATATAGAAAAGGGATAAAAATAGAACTACTGTGTGTAAACTATAGCTTCAAATTTTGGAGGGATTCTCTTTGATGTAAACCCCAACTATTTGGTGCTGGTTAGTGAATCCTTCCGCGCATTAATTCTTATCATCTGTTTGAGACATATACTTATTGACCTATGTTCAATATCTGCCAGGTTTATGTATTTGCAGAGGCTGATGACTTCAAAAGCCTTCTTGAACCACTTCAAAATATTGCAAGAAAGTTCAAGTCAGAGGTTGAGTAACCAAATATTGAAGTACTGGAGTAATTCCTCTACTTTCACTAGTATAATAACTCGTAATATTGTCTTCTGGTTGCAGATAATGTTTCTATATGTGGACATCAGAGAGGACAACCTTGCAAAACCCTTCCTGACTTTATTTGGGCTAGAAGAATCGGAAGATGCAGTTGTAAGTTTCTTGACAAGAAACTATTCTAGTGCTAGAAACTTCAGTTCTGAACTCATTTATTTCAGATGCCATGTAATTATGTTTCCTTTGTTTGCTTGACAGGTAGCTGCTTTTGATAACAAAATCAGCTCAAAGTATCTGTTAGAGTCAGACCCAACACCAAGCAAAATGGAAGTAAGAATCTTATTTTAGTTGATTTTATTTTTTAAGAAATATCTACAGATGTAACTAAACTCTTCTTATAAATTGGCTTTTGAAGGAGTTCTGCTCAGGGCTTCTGCATGGTACTCTGGCGCCATACTACAAATCACAGCCAATACCTGATAATGTGAGTATCTTGCTTATTGATTAAAGGATTATAGTACACTAGCTCAAATATTCCTAGTTAATTTCTTTCCATTTTCCAGCTGAGAGCCTGTCAAATATTTGTTAAATTCTTGGGTGTGAAAGCTCAGTCAATCAAATGAGTTTCAAATCTAATCAAAACACAAGTATATTATGTCAGTGCTTTTTGTTATTACTTTTTTAGGTAATATAGCTTCTTTATCAATTTAACTTATTTTTCTATAAACTGCTTTAGTTTGCAAGGGTAGAAAATTTTAGTTTCTTTATCAGTACTTTTGGCTGTTTGTTTTCTGATTGATTTGTTAGCTTTAAGACAACTTTGGGCTTGTGAAAAAAATTGCAGAAAGAGGGTAGCATTCAGACCATTGTGGGAAAGACATTTGATGACTTGGTTCTAAGCAGTCCGAAGAACATTCTTCTGGAGGTTTGTATGACTTTATATCAATTTTTTTGTTGTTCATTACTTGTCAGTATGTTACATGGACTGTTTAAAATAAATCAAATACCCGTGTTGAACACCTAACACTTGGACAAGGGTGTGGGATATGTTTTCATCAGACACTTCTTATATTTTGTATTTAACACTATCATTATATATATATTGTTGTATAATTACTATAAAATGAGTAAAATGATATTTTTACATTGGATAGTACATATGACACCATTTCATCTCACATAATATAAAAATATAATATTTTTTTACCGAGTCTGTTTTCTTAAATTTGAGGTTTGATGGGTCCGATCGCTAAATATGCATTTCCACCCAACCTTCGTACCCAAGTCCATGAAACATAACTTCTAAGTTGATATTTTTTATAAAAACATTAGGATCATAGTTGTCAAATTGGGATACGGACCATGTATTTTTTTTCCCTCCTATTTTTCTAAATTGCGTATCATATCGTATCATGTATTGTAAGTTTTTTTAACAACTTTAAAAATGAGTAGAAAAATGAATATTGTTATGGAAAAAACAAATATCTTTTAAGAATGAAACACTAACAATGTATAATCCTTAGAATTGCAAGTTTTGAGAAATTATTTTTAGATAGGTTTTCGTTTGTCTTTACTTATTTGTTTTTCATATTTTAATCATTTTTCCTTACTTTTTAGATACATCAAGATTAGATGCATCTAACAAGTAAAAAAAAAGAAAAAAAACCAAAATATGAAAATAATTCACCAAAAACAAGTGAAAACCCGAACAAAAATACACGTTTTTATTTTTTGTAATTTTGTTTGTTTTTAGTAATTTTTAAAAATATTTTAGTTCATTTGTTTTACTTTTTACATGCATTTTGATTAGATGCATCTAAAAAGTATAAAAAATAATTAAAATATAAAAATAAATTCACTAAACATAAACGAGAATTCATCTAAAAACATTTTTTGAAAAATCAAATCAAACATACACAAGGTTTGTTGAATTAAAGATATACATCCATCAATACTCCATGTATATAAAACTCAGAGTGGAATTGAAATATTTATAACAAAAGATATAGATAGCATTTGAGTATATTATCATATTCTTGAATTAAATTTACCCTCAGTTATTTATTTATTTATTATTATTGTTTTGTGTAATATGTTTTTCATATTGTTTTCACTCACCATTTAAGTTTTAATATTTGAGTTACAAATTTTAACTTCTCAAATAGCTTGTCTATTTTAGAAAAGTTTATGCTTTAACTGGTGTAAGTGGGCATAAATCAATAAGCACAAGAAGTAAGTGGGCATAAATCAGTAAGCACAATATACTTCATACCATAAAAGTAGATGTTTGTCAAAAAGGTAAACAAAATATAAGAAAAAACATCATTCTCATTGTTGGCACATAAATTTCAACTAAATTTATAACACGTATAGAGCCTATGACAGGAAGGTTGTAGGTAATCACTCCCTAAAAAAAGATCAATATGATCCGTTGAAGTACATAAATAAAACAAAGTTGTATCTCAACAACATTATTCAAGATACTCAAATGACACGTGGAGCCTATGAAAAATGACACCTGTAGAGCCTACAGCAAGGAGACTACACAGGATGAAACCCCAAAGATCATTCTGGTTAATAAGATATACGATTAATCAGATAGCGCTATTATTCAAAATTCAAATGGCGCTATCATTCAATTTGAAATTCAAATTGAAGATGAAGCATTCCTATCACCTGATGGCCCTCCATAAATATGAGGACCATCACACAAGACGGGGGATCGGAAGAAATCAGAAGTGAAAAGATCAGAGAGAGAGAGAAAGAAATTGAGAGTTAAAGAAATCGTTACAAGAAAGAAGAAGAGAAGCCTAGAGAACTCAAGAGCCTACGCTAATGGCGATGAATAGGTAAAGGGTTCAAAACCCAAGAATTGTATTTTGTATTCGAGGGTTCAAAACCCATAACAATTTTAATAAAATATTTATTTTTCTTAAATTGTCTTTTGTTGTTTATTTTGTTCTTCATTAATCGGAGGTTTCATTTGTATAAAATGTGTAATTAACGATCTGAAATACAGATCAGAAATAAGAACCTACTATTCAAATAATCACCACCGCTAGTCCAAAAAACTAAACAGTCGATATTTGTAACATAAATTTTGAAATGTGTTGAAACACTTCATGTTTTAAAATTTGTGTCTACACTCATCTCAAAACAATATTTTTTAATAATTAAATGAAAATTTCTAACAATATTAATTTCTATAAGACAAGTTTAATTACTATTTTCAAAATTGCTAAAGGATTTAAGTATTCATTTATCGTATGTAGCACATCATGTACAGTATCATATATCGCATCATATATCCTATATGTATTGTAAGATACATTTAACTTAAGACATGTTTTGATGATATGTATCAATTTGCTTATGAAAATATTGAATTGCAAGAGACATATTGTGAATTGGAAGATACTGACAACACTGATTAGGATGATGTGAAAGGAGTTTATTTTTGCTTTTCAGTGGGGCAATATTTAAGTATATGTCTTGTATGAAATGAACAAGACTGACATAGTTAGTTTACGTGCCTAAAATTGAATACCCTGCATTAAATAACTTTTGAACTCATTCTTGCTAATTGGTTTGAGTTGGTGGCCTTATAGACGACTTGTCATAATACTTACGCATCCTAAAATTTCCATAATCTTGCTTAGTGATATTAATTCCACTACTCTTTTTCTTGCAACATTTTTATTTGATTGTTCTAATTTTGATCATGTTTAAGGTACACACACCATGGTGCATCACTTGTGAAACCACAAGCAAGCAGGTAGAGAAGTTAGCAAAGCATTTCAAAGGATTGGATAACTTAATATTTGCAAGGATAGATGCTTCTGCAAATGAACATCCAAAACTGCAGGTCTGTATTTTCATAACTTAATGGAAATTATATAACATTGTTTCTCTACAGGTAGTGTTGTGCAAAAAATTACTAGTTAAACTGAATGAAGTGGATACTGATGAATCAATGGATGTGGAGATGCATGCTGAAGTAACTTTATTACAAATTGGTTTCAGAACATTGGAGGACTTAATATCATTTAGAACAGAATTTTCCTTCCCTCCTAAGGAGTAGAGCTTATTTATTTTAAAACTACCTAGCTAATGTTTGATTGAAAGGGTAACCCTTTCAATCTTTGTCTAAAGAACCATGGAAAATACATCTCTTCAACCCCCACCCCTCCCAATTCACAAAATTCATTGCCCAACTTTCATATTTTAAGGCACAGCGGTTCCCATGTTCTCTTTTTCTCAGATTAGCTACTGCACCCAAATTTTCCTATTGCCAATTTACCCATGAGCCAAGGTTCCGTCATAAAACAAACTTGGATCCAATATTTTTTTTTTAAAAAAAATTTCATAACGGCCCCAGCTTTACACCTTTTTCCTGCCAATACCCTAATATCTTTTACAATTTTCCTCAATACGACGTAAATCAAGACTGACATTAGGTGTGTTCAAATAATAATTAAAGTAGATATTCTATAAAATCTAAATTGCATACAACTTTTCACCTAGCTTCATACTTCGTGTTAGGTAGAAACATATTAGATGTGCTAGTTTATGTATAATTAGATAATTTTATTATTATCTGATCCAATGGTACTATCGAGAATTCAATTGTTGTGACGTTGAAAATTGGAGTAATCAAGAAGTTTACTTCTAATTTTTAAAAATACTTAAAAAATAATAGCCAAATTATTTAGTAGAGAGGATTTAGTTAATAATATAATTTCAAGGTGGCCTTAAAATGATGCCTTCTTTCATATAATTTTCTTAATTTTTGTAGTTAGAAATACTTATTTTTATGCTGACCACTATTACCAAAGCACTTTTGGATAGGTGGTCCATATAGGGGAAATTTTTATAATGCTTTGAATTGTTTTTGCTTGCTCTAGACTTGCCAAAATTGCTTTGGTAATTGGCGGTCAACCTTATTTTTTAACTTTTATTGTATGAGAGAATGGAATTCTTAGAGAATTTACTTTTAGGGAAGATTTTGTTGCTTTTTTTTTTTTTCAAAAAAAATTTTTTTTTTTGTGGGGAGGGGAATTTGTTAAGATTCAAGAATGATGTTGTGGGAACAAAATAAACTTGCATAATTGCTCAGTGAAACATGATGAAATTGCTTCAATCACAAAAGTTTATAGGGACATTTTAAGATCATTATCACTTTATTTATTTTTATTCACTGTATGTCTTGTGGACATGTTTTAGATCTAATTTTCACTGATCAATTTTAACACCCAGAAATTAATAAGCATGGATACTTCTAAAAAGGTGACTTGGACATGTCAAATACCAACTCATTGGACACTTATTGACACGCGTAGGACACACATCCAAATGTGTCGTTATATTTAAAACTTTTTTAGACCAACTTGAAGGGGCACAGGTTTATCACTTAGACACATGTAATACATTACAAATTTTAGCAAAATAACTTCGAGGATATAAAGGTAAAAGAACAACAATTTAGATTTATACCTATTATGGAAGATCATGTTCAGGGTGGCCTTAGATTGCTCGGGATTTACCAGAAGGAGTGTTATTAAAGGCAACAGGCACATTGAAGCACCAAGGTTTCTTAGGGCCTAGGCGCAAGGCGAGGCGCATGCTTCATTGAAGCGAGACTCATGTTGATGATAAAAAAATAGATAACTTATTTATATGAAAACAATTCAAGGTTCCAACATTAGTAATATTAAATATTTTACAACATAAATACCAACCAACAAAAATATTTTGTCATAGACAAATAATTCAAGGTTGCACATAAACTAGGAAGCATGGATACGGATACAAGATACAAACATGATACGATACAATACGATACGGTGATACGACAAAACCTAAAAAAATAGGATACGTGTACGGCTAGGATACGTTTATGAAAAATATATATTTTTAAATTATTAGTAGTGAGTTATACATTAGCTAAAAAATGCTGAGAAACCACAATGTAATTTTATAATGTAAAATACTAATATTTAAGAGTTAGCTATTAATTTAAGCTAGTAGCTTGTGTACCTTTTAAATTTTCAATAGGTCTTAAAAATAAATCATTCCAATATCAAGTTTAATATGTTTATATTACAATAATAGAACAATCCACAACTTATCCCTATGCTTTTTCCTTTGGCACTAGTAAAAAATATTGTATTCAAGTTTACTTTCTTATTTATTTAATATTATTATATTCTCTTGTTAATCTTTACTTTCTATGTATTTATAAGGGACACACATGAAACAATTAGGATACATCAATTTGACAAATTCTATTATTCAACTCACTGTGTTCTTTATATCAAAGAATTAAACAAAGTATTAGAAAATATTCTTATATTTATCTTTTCAATTATATTACATTATAATACTATGTAAGAAATGTTATAATTTTAATTTCATAAAACAAGTAATACGTGACTTGGAGTATCCGATACTTCAAAATTCAGTATTCGATACTCCAAATTTAATGAAAAATTAATTAAGAAGTATCCGATACTTTTAATAAGTATTTGATACGTATTTGCGAATATCCAAGGAGTATCGGTATCCGGTACAGATACAATATGGATACGTTACCCTATTTGAAGTATCCGTGCTTCATAGCACATAAATACAGTAATCTAACTCATAAATTATGAACATTTGAAAATAGCTACAAAATCGAAGTGTCTTATAAGATGAGCATAGAGTAGGAGATTGAGGAGTTGAAGAAGAAGAATAATGACAATTGTTAGTGTGGTTGAAGAGAAAGATCTATCCAACCAATCCCTTCGTATAATTAGGGCCCAAAAAGTATTGGGTTACAATGTATGTTTAAGGATTTAATCCCTTGTAGCAACATGTAAACAAAAAAACAATGAGATTAAGTAAAATCAAGGGCAGTAATTTTAATAAACAAATATTAAAAAAAAAATGCACAATTTGTGCGCCTTAAGCCTAAGCTCAAAGCACACGCTTCATGCACTTTTATGGGATCTATTTCACATCACCTGGTTTGAGATGTTCCGAAGCGCATTGATTGCGCTTTGATGAGCCTTGGGCCTAGGTGCACGGCTAGGTGAGCCTTTAATAACACTGACCGGAAGTGGAAGAGGAGAGTGAGAATATGGTATTATGTAATTATGGTATTATATATCAATTAGGTAGGTTGATATTCGATTGATTGTATAGGATTATTTCCTATTATAAATTAGGTTTAGGATTGCTATAAATATTGGTTGTAATCTTTATGTTTTACAAGTTGAATATACAGAAAGCTATTTAAAAATCTTACATGGTATCAGAGCAGTGTTTGAAACCCTAATCAGCCTTTGAAGTCGCGCTCACTATCAACCTTTGATTTCACTGAAATCATGACCTACCTATCGAAATCACGATTCATCTCTTCTGGTGAAGTCCCTTGTTCGTATTTTTGCTCCAACTCTCAGCCTGAATCACCGTCCATCGCGACCCGTCTACGTGATCGTGACCCATCTGGCTCATGACCCACTTGGTGTCTGATTCTGGTTTGTTGGTCTTCTCTTTCGCCGAAGGACACCTCTCTGATGTGGTTCGCCTCTTATCTTTAGTCGACTTGGTTGGGTGACCCATCTGATCGACCCATCTGATCGATGTTGTTAGTTGTGCTTCGACTCCTCTCAGCTAAGACTTCTCTCCGGTTCTGCTTCAGTTCTCTGGTGTACTTCTGATTTGCTTTGATCGTATTTGATCCATTGATTATTTGGTACTATAATTAGTTTGTTACAGTTGACCACTCAGTTATCTGTTAGTGCATTTTGACTCTACAAAATTTTGTTTATTACACTTGAACCCCTGGTTTGCCTATTTTGTTTTATTTTGGGTTTATTACACTTGAACACCTTTGTTTTCTAATTATTATGATGTCTCTGGCTTCGGATGAATGTGCCTACTACCATCAAATGGGTCATTGGAAGTACCATTGTCCCAAGAATGGATGTTTGTCTGCTTCGTGTTCTCAGCAGTTTTCAATCTAGTTCTGCGCCTCTCCTCTCTAATCGCTCGCCTCCCGGTTTTTTGCATTTGCTCTGGCTCTTGATCGTGACTTGGCTTCCTTAAGTGCTGAGATTAGCTAGTTTCAGCATATGTTGTCTACCTCCTAGCTATCCCCATCTGCCTCCATTGTTTCCTCTCCTCATTCAGGTTTGTTTTGGTTTTCTTCAGGTATTTCTTCGTTTGTCTGGATTTTTGACTTTGGTGCCTCTCATCATGACTTCCCCATCTCTCCTTATTTCAAAATTGTACTCCCCCTCCCCTTTCCTATTATCGTTAATGCTGCTAATAGGTCTGGTTTGTTTGTTATATCTGTTGGGTCTGTTTTACCGTCTGCTATGTTTGCTGTCTCTATTCCATCTGTTATTTATGTTCCTCAGTTATCTGTCAGTTTATTATCTATCAATCAGTTTGATGCCTTTGGTTTTGATGTTATCTTTTCTTCTTCTATCTGTTCTGTGCAGGATTGGCTGTCCAAGCAGCAGATTGGGACTAGCCGTAAAGTTGGAGACCTCTATGTGGTGGAGAGCTTGCATTTTCCTATGGCAACCTCTCCGACTGCCTTTTCATCTTTTCAATTAGATTCTCTGTCTAGTCCTTTCTACTTGTAGTATTCTAGATTGGGGCATTTGTTTGCTGATCGCTTACGGTCTTTAACTTAATTTGGTATATTGGGTAAAGTTTCTCCTAGTGAACTTACTGAATGTTGAGGGTGTAAACTTGCCAAAATGATAGCCTTACCTTTTCATAAAAGTACTTCTATATTTGATACACTATTTTCTTTAGTTCATACTGATATTTGGGGCTCTTCTCCTGTTCTCACCAAAGGGGGTTCTGCATATTATGTGTCATTTGTTGATGACTGTACACGTTACACCTGGGTTTATCTTGTGACTCATAAGTCTAACTTTTACCAAATATACTGTACTTCCAGGCTATGGTCACTACACAATTTGAGTCTACTATTAAATTATTACGGTCTGACTTGGGCGGAGAATACTTTAAAACTGGAGCGGCCTTTTTCCGAGGAGGAGGTTTTCGGGGCTCTTCAGAAAATGTCTGTGGATAAGGCACCAGGTCCGGATGGTTTTACTATGCTTTTCTTCCAGCAGAGTTGGGAAGTGGTCAAGACTGATGTCTGGGCCTTGTTTGCTCAGTTTTATCAGTCTGGGCAGTTTGAAAGGAGTCTTAATGCAACTTTTGTAGCGTTAATTCCTAAGAAGGGTGGGGCGGAGGATATAAAAGATTTCCGACCCATTAGCTTGTCGGGGAGTGTGTACAAGCTTCTGGTGAAAGTTTTGGCGAACAGGTTGTGCGGTGTCCTGGAGGGACTGGTGTCGGAGTCCCAGAATGCCTTTGTGGGGCGTCGATTTTGGATCTTTGTGTTGGTAGCAAATGAGTGTGTTGATTCGCGAATTCGACAGGGGGGTGTTGGTCTTATTTGTAAGTTAGATATTGAGAAGACATATGATAATGTGAACTAGGGGTTTTTGATGTATATGTTGGAGCGAATGGGGTTTGGGGAACGGTGGAGGCAGTGGATTCAGTTCTGTATATCGACGGTTAGGATGTCTGTCCTAGTGAATGGGACGCTAGCAGGATTTTTCTTGACTCATAGGGGTTTACGGCAGGGTGACCCTTTGTCTCCTTTATTGTTTATTTTAATTATGGAGGCTTTGGAGCGCTTGTTATCTTCTGCCATTCGGAGGGGTCTTTTGACGGGTTTTGAGGTGGGTATGGAACGGACTACTAGTTTAGTGGTGTCTCACTTGTTTTATGCGGATGATGCTCTTATTTTTTGTGGCGCAGAGGAGAGGCAGGTTAGTTATTTAAGGTGTGTTCTTCTCTGTTTTGAGGCGGTCTCGGGACTTCGGGTGAATTTGGGGAAGTCAAGAGTTGATTCCGGTTGGGTCTGTGCCACGTATTTCCATATTGGTTGCAATTTTGGTTGTAAGATAGGGGCCTTACCCACAACTTATTTGGGGTTACCTTTGGGGGCTTCTTTCAAGGCTCCAAGGGTGTGGGGTGGGGTGATGGATTGGGTGCAGCGTCGTTTGGCAGGGTGGAAGTGGCAATATCTTTCGAAAGGGGGATGCGTTACTTTGATCAAGAGTGTCCTTTCGAGTATCCCGACTTATTTCATGTCAGTACATGTTATTCCTGTGTCTGTTGCTCGGAGGTTGGAAAAGTTATAGAGGGATTTCTTATGGGGAGGAGGGTCAGAATCCTTCCATTATCATCTTGTCGCCTGGGATCAGATTTGTTCTCCTAAGGCGATGGGGGGTTTGGGGATCCGGAGTTTGATTTCATTTAATTTGGCTCTTTTAGGGAAGTGGTTATGGCGGTTTGGGGTAGAAAGGGAGCGGTTGTTGAGGAAGGTGATCGGGGCTAAATATGGTTTGGGTTGGGGGGATTGGTGTACGGAGGAGGTTACCCATTCGCATGGTCGTAGTTTATGGAAAGGAATTTGGTTGGGACGAGAGGAGTTTTGGAAGAATGTGAGTTTTTTGGTTGGGGTGGGGACCCGAGTTCGGTTTTGGAAGTATAGGTGGTGTGCAGAGCTGTCATTGGCAGTGATGTTCCCGTTGCTTTTTCGGATTGCCATTGATCGGGAGGCGACAGTGGATTCTTATGCCCAGATGCAAGGTCAGGTGGTTGTGTGGAATGTAGTTCTACGTCGTCAAGTGCAGGATTGGGAGATGGGGCAAGTGTTGGGTCTGTTGGGTTTTTTGTATGGGCTTCGATTTAGAGGGGTTGGAGAGGATTTTATGAGGTGGGACTGTCCGAAGTCTAAAGGGGTGTTTTCTGTATCTTCTTTTTACCATAGGCTTACAGGGAGGGTTGGGGTGCCTTTCCCTTGGAAGAGTGTTTGGGTGGTGGGTTGTCTGTCTAAAGTTGCTTTCTTTGTGTGGACAGCTGCATTAGGCCGTATTCTGACGATTGATAATTTGAGTTGCCGTGGGCATATTTTGGTCAACTAGTGTTGCATGTGTTGTGGAGCTGCGGAGTTAGTGGATCATTTGCTTATTTGCTGTCCGGTTGCTTCACGCCTTTGGATGTCTATCGTTGCTCTCTTCGGTTTGGATTGGGTTCAGCCAAGGACTGTAAGGGCTGTGTTACAAAGCTGGGTTGGGGGGAGGATGGGAAGAGAAGGCGGAAGGCTTGGAACTTGGTTGGCCATTGTCTTATGTGGCTACTGTGGTTGGAACGTAATCGGCGGGTATTTTTGGGGGAGTTGCGTTCGGCGGTTTGGTTAGAGAGGCGTTTGCTCCTTGTGGTGCATAGTTGGTTAACGCTAACTGTGGACCCGGCTATTTTGTCCTTTGTTGAATTTGTAGAGGATTTGTCTTCATAGTTCTTTTGCTTGCTTTTATTCATGTTTTGTGTAGTTCCGGTTTAGGCTGCTTTTGTTTTGTTAGTTCCTTCTTGTATTCTTTGCATCGCCTTGATGCCTTTTAATAAAGTTGGTTTATTTATCAAAAAAAAATAAAATAATAATAATTTGGCCAATTTGGGTACCATTCACCAAACTTCTTGTACTGATACACCTGCCCAAAATGATCGAGCTGAGTGCAAACATCATTATCTCCTTGAGACAACTAGGTCTCTTCTCTCTGCCTCCGTTTCGGCTCCGTTTTGGGGTGAGTCAGTTCTTACTGCTGCTTTTCTTCTGAACCATATGTCTACCTCCCTTCTTTCTGGTTGGTCTCCTTATGAGGCTTTATTTTCTCAAACTCCTAATTACTCCTTTGTGTGTTTGGGTCTACTTGATTTGTTTTTTTACCTCGTAAAGATAGGACCGAACTTAGTGCCCGGTCTATCCTATGTGTCTTTTTGAGTTATAGTCTCACTCAAAAAGGTTATCACTATTATGACCCTGTTTCCTGTCGCCTTTATGTCTCCCACCGTGTTGCCTTTCTTGAACGTCTATCTTACTTTCAGCTTCCTCCTCTCACCGCCCCAGTTTCCAAAGAGGATTTGGTTCATGTTGATCCACTTCCTTCTGAGCTATGAAGCACAGATACTTCAAATAGGGAGACGTATCCGTATCGGATACCGATACTCTTTGGATACTTACGGATACGTATCAGATATTTATTAAAAGTATCGGATACTTATTAATTAATTTTTCACTAATTTTGAAGTATCGGATACTTAGTTTTGAAGTATCGGATGCTCCAAGTCACATATTATTGGATACTTCTTAATTAATTTTGAAGTATCAAATGCTCCAAGTCACGTATTACTCCTACGAAATTAGAATTGTATCATTTCTTGCATAACATCATAATATAAAATGATTGCCAGAATAAATAGAATATTTTTACAATACTTTGCTTAACTTTTTTTATAAAAATAACATAGTAAGCTAAAGTAATAGAATTCATCAAATTGACATATCTTCATTGTATCATGCATGTCCCCTATAATTACGTAGAAATAATGATTAATAAGATAATATGACAATAGTAAAATTAAATATCAATAAATAAATAAGCAAATAAACTTGTGTAGAATATTTTTGACTAGTGTAAAAGGGAAAAACATAGGGTCAAGTTATGGATTGTTTTGATATTATAATATTAACATATTAGACCTGATATTGAAATGAAATATTTGCAAGACCTATTGAAAATTTAAAAACTAAACTAGCTACTGGCTTAAATTAATATATAATTCTTAAAGATTAGTATTTTGCATTATAAAGTTACTGTGGTTTCTCAACATTCTTGAGTTTATGTGTAACTCACTGCTAATAATTTTTTTATTTTTTATTTTTTACAAATGTATCTTAGCCGTACTCGTATCTTACTTTTTTAGGTTTTGTTGTATCGCCGTATCCGTATCGTATCGTATCCATGCTTTCTAGCTTCTGAGGTCTCGTCTGATGAGTACATCTCCACAGTTCTTCCTGAGCTTGTTTCATCTTCTCCTCCTGCTTCACCTCTGGCTGCTTCTCCTCATTTGGTTTTTTCTCCTCCTTCGTTGTTAGTTTATTCTCGTCGCAAGGCTCCTCATCCACCAGCTGACTCTGCGCCTGCTGTTGATCCTCCTGTTTCTGATGATTCTGATCCTGCCACACACTGATATCCTACTCGAGCGCGTCATCCTCCAAACAAGTTGAGTTGGTCTAATACATGTTTTTTGCTTCCAACACTTTTTTGTCTGCTATTTACTCTTTTTTAGAATCTTGGTCTTACAAGGAGGCTTGTTAGGATCTTTATTGGGTTCAAGCTATGGAGGATGAGTTGTCTGCTTTACAAAAAACTAGTACTTGGGAGTTGGTTTCTTTGCCTGCTGGTAAAAATCTGGTTGGTAGTAAATGGGTCTACAAAGTCAAGACCCATTCTGATGGTTTTTTTGAACGCTACAAAGCTTATCTGGTTGCCAAAGGTTTCTCCCAGGCTATGAAGCATAGACACGGCAAAATCAGCGCCGTGGCGGTGTCAAACATGGGGACACGCCGGGGACACGTACGGGACACGCCATCTGCCATGTCCCTTTAATTTAATTGTTTTTCTTGTAGGGGACACGCATGTCTAGATCTGGACACGACGTGAGACACGACAAGGAGGGAGAGACAAAGGAGAGAGTGTGAAGGAAGAGAGTGAAGAGAGACAAACTTGTTGAAGATCGAAGCTCCATGAATCCAGTCGAAGATCGAAGCTCCAAGCTCCATCAGTCGATTGAACACCCCAGACGATCGTGATCTTTCTCTTTCTCTCTCTCTCGCCTTCACAATCTCTCTCTCTCTCTCTCTCTCTCGCGATCGCGATCTAGACCTCGACCTCGACCCTGTCTCCCTCACTCTCTTTCCTTCTCTCTCTCCCTTGCATCTGTGCATCTGTTGTTTTATTTTATCTGAGGGTTTATTGATTATATAATAACTATTATTATTATATATTATATAATAGTTAACATATTATTATATATTATATAATAGTTATTATATAACATATAATATATTTAATATATATTAATAAATAAAATAAATAAATACATGTATATAAAATAAAATAAAATAATTAATTATTTAAAAAATATAATAAATAAATAAAATAATTAATATGTATTAAAATAAAAATATTTATAAAAAAATTAAAAAATTTGCCGTGTCCCCTGCCATGTCTGTGTCTATTTTTTAGAAATTGTTGTGTCCCGTGTCCGTGTCTGTGTCCGTGTCCGTATGCGAGTCCGTGTCCGTGTCCGTGCTTCATAGCTCCCAAGAGTATAGTATTGATTATGAGGAGACCTTTGCTCTTGTTGCCAATATAACTATTGTTCGTACTTTGATCTTTGTCGCTGCTGTGCGTTTTTGGCCTCTTTATTAGATGGATGTTAAGAATGCTTTTCTTAATAGTCATATCATTGAGGAGGTTTACATGCGTCCCCTTCCTCCCTGGCATTCACCATTCATCTGGACAGGTTTGTTGCCTTCGGCGTGCTCTGTATAGTCTGAAGCAGTCTCCTCATGCTTGGTATGATCTTTTCAGACTGCTGTTTCTGAGCTTGGGTTTCATCCTTGTGCTCAAGACTCTGTTTTATTTCTTCTCCACACCTCTGCTGGATTTGTTGCGTTATTACTATATGTGGATGATATGATCATCACTAGTTCTTACTTTTTTGCTATCTCTGAGGTCAAGCAATATCTTTTCCGCACTTTTGAAATGAAGGATCTGGGTCCATTGCGGTATTTTCTTAGTATTGAGGTAGCTTCTTCTCCCAAGGCTACTTTCTTTCTCAGGCCAAGTATGCCAATGAGGTTATTCATCATGCCGGTCTTACTGACACTAAGATTTTTAATACCCGCATTGAGCTTAATATAAAGCTCAACACAACTGATGGTATTTTTTTGAATGATCATACTTTATATCGAGAGCTTGTGGGTTGCTTAGTCTACCTGACGGTTACTCGACTTGATGTTGCCTATGCTGTTCATGTGGTTAGCTAGTTTACCTCTACTCCTCGCTCCCTACATTGGGCTGCATTGGTTCGGATTCTTTGCTATCTTCGGGGGACTATCTTTCAGGGTTTGCTATTGTCTTTTACTTCCTCTTAGGACTTGGTAGCTTATGCTGATTCTGATTGAGCTGGTGATGTCACTGATTGCAAGTCCACTTCTGGCTTTTGCTATTTTTAGGTGATTCTTTGATTTCTTGGAAGAGCAAGAAACAGACCGTCGTTGTGCGTTCCACTGCTGAGGTTGAGTACCATGCCATGGCTCATACCAGTGCTAAGATTGTTTGTCTTCGTTGTCTCTTGACTGATTTGGGTTTCCTTCAGTCTTCTCCGACCTCCCTTTATTGTGACAACCGCTGTGCTATTCAGATTGCCCATAACACTATCTTTCATGAACGGACAAAGCACATTGAGATTGATTGTCATTCTGTTTGTCAACATCTGCAGTCTGGCTCCATCTTGCTTCCTTTTGTTTCTTCGACTTTGCAACTTGCTGATTTCTTTACGAAGACTCACACAACTACTCGATTTCAGTTTCTTGGCACACTCTTAGTATTTTTTGCTAAAACATTTTGAGTTTGAACGGGGGTGTGAGAATATGGTATTATGTAAAAATGGTATTATGTATCAATTAGTTAGGTTGATATTCGATTGATTGTATAGGATTATTTCCTTTTATAGACTACGTTACACGAACTATTTGTTTTTGGGGAGGTACCCGTGTCGACAAGACACGACACGGGTATAGGTGCAGGATACAGCCGGGATACGACTCTTTACAAATGGATACAGGAGAAGAAACGAAAGAGGAGAGAGCAAGGAGAGAACCTGTCGCTGACTTTGAAAGGACAAGACATTGATCCCTCTGTCGCTAACTTTGATCCCTCTGGTCACATTCTTTGACTTTGTCTTCGTCGACTTTGACTTCGACTTTGACTTTGTCTAGCGCCCTTTGACTTCGTCTTCGTCTTTGTCAAGCACGACCGTAAGCCCCTCTCTCTTTCTCTGTCATCTCTCTCTCTCTCTTCTATTCCACCAACACTAATCTGCCTCCCCGTCTCTCTCTCTCTCTCTCTTATTCTTTATTTATTATATTTCATCTTTTTATAAAAATATTAAAAAAAAAAAAATGGGCTGAACCAGATAAATAAAATTAAATTTTGGGCCTGTTAAAATTTTGGTCAACAAATCTTTGACTATCAGGGGCTATTATGTAGCTAATTTATATGTTTGATCCATAAATTATATATATAAAAATTATTGAGTCAACTTTTTAACTCATGTTTATATAAAATATATATTTAAGAAATAATTATTTGACGTATCCCCGTATCCATATCCAAATTTGGATCCGTATCCACATATCCTTCATTTTTAGTTTTGAGGTGTTTGACCCTTAGATATGCATCCGCACCCGATACTCGCACCCGAGTCCGTGTAACGTAGATTATAGATTAGGTTTAGGATTGCTATAAATATTGGTTATAATCTTTGTATTCTACAAGTTCAATATACAGAAAGCTATTCAGAAATCTTACAGAGAGGGCCAAAGCACTCTTATTAGAGAGGGTGGAAGTGGAGGTCTTATGTAGCAGAGAGAACTGTGTAGGTGTACTAATGGCTTGATTTGTTGCTTGGGAAGACCTTATATAGAGAGGGATCTCATGACACTAACAATGTCACAATCAGTTAATGATCACCTGTCTCGATCCTCTGTCATGACCATAACAAAGTGGTTAGCGAATCTTAATAGTATCGTGCACATAGTTCATGTGCCATGGTATAAGTGTTGGGCATATGATATGTTACAGTTGCAGGTCGCAGGTCACAGGTCACATGTGTGATACATCACATGTCTTGGCGAAACCTCTCTTATCTAAGATTGGTAAAGTATCCTTGAGCGAGTACCTTGACGGATGTAGGATCTCAACATGTAAAATCTCACCCTTGGATTCGATCTACATGTTACGGTTGCAGGTCATAGATGTGATACATCATGTGTCTTGGCGAAACCTCTCTCATCTAAGATTGGTGAAGTATCCATGAGCAAGTATCAGATGTAGGATCTCAGCTCCTAGATTTGATCTACATGTAGGATCTCCAGGATCTCACCACCCATCTCCAAAGGAGATCGGTCATGTAAGATCTGTTTCTTGCAATCCATCTCCAACTTACATGTAGCTCCATAATAACCTAGGTCGGGAATAGGTCCTAGGATCACCATTCAGGATCATTGAAGGACTTGTGATCATCAAGGTACTCACTTGAGGACACTTGACCAATCTTAGATGAGAGAAGTTTCACCAAGACCTGATGTTTAACACCTGCAACTTGTGACTTACAACTACAAGGTGTTGCATGCCTGACACTCGTACCATGGCACATGGACTGTGCGCGCGATACTGTCAATATTTTATGATCAGTTTGATATGGTCGCAATAGAGGATCATTGGCCAAGCTTGACATTGATACTATCGGGAGATCACTCTCTATATAAGTCTCCCCTAAGCAACAAATCAAGCCATCAATACACTCCTACACAGCTCTCTGACACAAAGACTTCTAATACCGTTTTCTCTCTGCTAAGAGTGCCTCAACCCTCTTCCCTTCCACTTCCGGTGATCCTAAACTATCTAAGTGCCTTCCATCTTCCTAGATCAGTTTGTTCTGGCACCCCAAACACAAATGTGGATGATAGGAAAGAGGGGTTGCCAATGTAGTACACTCAACGAGCAACAAAGGTAATCCCAGGATTGCTTTTTGACCTCTTTCTATATACATTTAAATAAATAATAAAGGTAAGAGGAATTGCCAATGCAAAAAATCCTCCACTACCACCCTCTCTTCTCCACTTCCGGGGATCCTAAACTATCTAAGTGCCTTCCATCTTCCTAGATCAGTTTGTTCTGGCACCCCAAACACAAATGTGGATGATAGGAAAGAGGGGTCGCCAATGTAGGACACTCAACGAGCAACAAAGGTAATCCCAGGATTGCTTTCTGACCTCTTTCTATATACATTTAAATAAATAATAAAGGTAAGAGGAATTGCCAATGCAAAAAATCCTCCACTACCACCCTCTCTTCTCCACTTCCGGTGATCCTAAACTATCTAAGTGCCTTCCATCTTCCTAGATCAGTTTGTTCTGGCACCCCAAACACAAATGTGGATGATAGGAAAGAAAGGTAAGAGGAATCGCCAAATAAAAAAAATCCCCACTACCCTCTCTTCTCCACTTCCGGTGATCCTAAACTATCTAAGTGCCTTCCATCTTCCTAGATCAGTTTGTTCTGGCACCCCAAACACAAATGTGGATGATAGGAAAGAGGGGTCGCCAATGTAGGACACTCAACGAGCAACAAAGGTAATCCCAGGATTGCTTTCTGACCTCTTTCTATATACATTTAAATAAATAACAAAGGTAAGAGGAACTGCCAATGCAAAAAATCCTCCACTACCACCCTCTCTTCTAAGAGTACCTTAGCCATCTCCTCCTCCATCTTCAGTGATCTCAAATGGAGATCCTATGCCCTACTCCTAGTCTAGGTTATTCTGAAGCTAAGTGCAAGTAAGTTGCAGAGTGATCGTGAGTGATCGATCTCATTTGGAGATGTGTGGTGATATCATAAAAATCCTTTTTGTGAGATCAGGGAAGTAGGATCCTATACTTGGATTGAGAGGTGAGATATTGTATGTGGATTGTGGAAGCGGTGTCGTACATGTGGATGAGGTAAGATCTTGCATCTGGATGGGGTGGTGGGATCCTACATGTTGATCAGGAGATGAAATCTTTCCATCTAGATTGGGAGGTGGGATCCTACATGTAAATCCTCAAGATGGTGAGATCCATGAAAATCTTAAGCACACTATGTGGTGACTTGTCAATGCCATGTGACAAAGATGAACCCATGTACTTACACCTATTAATCCCCATAATTAATGTTATGTTGCATTGTTTTATTATTTTATAATTAAATGTTCATATATATATATATGACATATATAAAGTATATTTGGGTTAATTTTACTTTCTACCCCTGAATATTGTCAAAGTATGTACCTAGTACCTGAACTATTGATGGAGTCTACTAAGACCCTAAAGTATTAAATCAAAGTCGACTTTGTCGTTGAATTATTGATTGAATCTATTAAGTCTCTATAGTATTTAATTCAAACATATTTAGTGCCTGAAATTTGTATTCTGTGTTTAAAGTTGAATGCCAATTCCTTTGGTAAATTTCGTTTATAAGGGTAAGAGTAATTATCTATATTATTTTCTTGCTTATATTTGACAATGGCTACTTGCTTGTATTTATCTACTACTATGTGTCGAAATTTGTTTATAATTTGTAATTGATTGTCTTTAAATTTTTCTTTGTTTTTTTTAATAACCTAATTAATGTATTATTTTGTTATATTATTATCGAAGTACTATTATTTAAATTATCTTATTCTACTTTTTTAGTATATCTAATACTCGTATAATTTTATTGGCAAGGTTGAGAAACTAAGCTCTTATACAAATTTAAACACATAGCAAAACAAAACATTTTTAAAAATAGAATAGAAATCTAAAGTATATAATACTTATAAGATTACATTTAATTTTTGTAATCCTTTCAGGACTAAATAGATTTGAATTAAATTATTTAGGGACTTAATAGATTCAATTCAACCAATAATTCATGGAATAAGTAGGCTTTGATTTATATACTTTAGGGGCTTAATATACTCAATAGATAGTTCAAGGACTAAGTAGATAATTTGGCAATAGTTCAGGGTTAAAAAATGAAATTGACCCATCATATATTTATACGTGTTCCCCACATCCGTGTTTTGCATATATATATATATATATTTATTTTTTAGTTGAAAATTGTTGTGTCAGCTTGTCTGTCTCATATTCCTATCATGTTGTGTGTCCCTTCTTAGCCTAGAAGCTATATTGCAGTTTCTCATTACACTGATATTCCTTATATTTTGTAGCTTGTGTCACTTTAGTGTCTACAATTTCAATTGGTTCAATTTTGACTTTTAATTTTAGATTTTGCATCAATTTGGTCCAATTGATAATGTTGTTAGGGTTTTTGATAGAAAATTTTCATTGAATTGTTAAGTCAGTAAATTGATCAAGTGTACAATTTTGCTTCTAAAAGCATGACACATGTTCATGTGTGCATTTGCCATAGGAATATGTTAATAGTTGGAATCAATTATACCAATTTGAGACAAAGTCAAAAATTTATGGTTAAAATCGATCTAATTAAAATTATAGGGACCAAAATAACACAAGAGCCAAAATACAGGGACTGGTAGTGCGATTTTCCCTTCTTAAATTACAAAACCACAAAAGTGGATCTGTGAATTGACTTCACAAGGTTTCTTGCTTGCTTCTGTCTAAACCCATATATTTTAAAATCCTTTCCTTTTTTGTTCATGATTCCATTTTTTTTGTTGTCAATGTGGATACCCCCATTTTTCAAACTGCTAAAAATCTTTCCTCACTTTCAGGAAAATGGTGGGCTTTTTTTTTTTTTTTGGTTTCATCATTTGACGTTTAGCTTTAATTAAATCAAATTCAACCAAAATTTTTTTTTGAGTGCTTGATTAACCTTTGATCATTGTATCTATATTGGATCTTTGCAGATAGATGACTATCCGACACTTTTGTTCTACCCAGCTGGTGACAAATCCAATCCAGTAAGTACTTAAGTGACATACCAATCATTTTTTATGTTCGATTCATACCCGTTTAGCCTTCTTTTGCCTGATATGCACCTTACACTGCAGATCAAACTTTCGACAAAATCTAGTTTGAAGGAATTGGCTACACTTGTTAATAAAAATCTTAAAAATCAGGATCATATAACCAAAGAGGAGCTGTAGGAAATAGAGCAACGGAAAGAAATCTAGGCGAAGGAAAAAAAGAGAAATCTGATGTTGAGAGGATTTAGTGATTAGAAATTAGAGAAATATTTATGAGCATTTACAATATCCTAAACATGATTGCATTAGAAAACACTGATACAGAGTGTATCTATAGATTATAGTTCCTTCTACTGTAACTGAAAATGTCAGTTGCATTGTAAACCCAATCCTATGTACTGAAGACTATTGTTTCAACAGATTTTATTTTTATTTTTATTTTTGGCATTTATTACTATTTTTTTTTTTAAATTGTAAGAAAAAAAATTCACAGCTTCAGTTATTGCGTCATTCGAAACCTTGATGGTACCCAGATGCAACCCAAGTTCTATTTGATACTTGTGTTCCGTAAAATATATGTTGGTATATATTTTTTCGTATTTTCCGACGTTCGATATGACAAAAAACAAAATTCAATAAAAAATGTTTTCATTTTGAAATATGAAAAATATTTTTCAGATTAAAATTTTACATATATCACCATGCCTCCGACCTTTACCACGCCCTAATTGCTACCACTGTTGCAACCACGTCCACCATCCTACCACTAATATAACCATTAATATATTAGTTATAAGATAAAGAATTAAATATAGGAAGATGTTTTTTTTACAAAAAATCATATTTTAAAAAAAATTATCAAAAAATACTTTCTATCAAAACAAATATACCATTAAAAATGGGGGCCCTTCAAATGGTGAATTGACGATTCATTTTCTTTTGTCATAAGATACAAGGCCTAAATCCCAATCTTACTGCCATATTTTTTTCTCATGTCTTGGATCTTAATGAAAACATTTGAGGAAAAAAGTCAGAGAAGCCACCAAAATCACCCTTGTTCAAATTCTCAGGTCTTTCATGTTTTATGTTTTTCTCACTTTATTCTTAAAATTAATTTCTATTTAAAATTAGATAAAAAAATATCACAATAACGGTCAATAACATAAAAATATATTATTATATTAGAGCTTAAATTTATATCAGGGATGCGAGTTATATATAATAAAATATTTTTATATTACGTGACTATCAATGTGTCATTTCTGTCTAATTTTTATCAAAAATTAGTTTTAGGAGTAAAGTAAAAAACTTGAAACAAGAAGGGTCTAAAGTGGGAAAAAAATAAATTTTAAGGGCTAAAGTGAAAAAGTGGTCAAATATAAAAGGGCAAAGTATAATTTATCCAATTTTAATTATATGAAAATGACATCTGTCATTGATATTTTTTGGCAACTTTTGCTATTTGTTGTTTGTAATTTGTGTGGGGGTTTTTTGTTTGGTCTTTTGGAGTCTTTTTGTTTTTTTGTTTTTTTTTTTTGGTATAATGTTTATTTTTATTTTAATATAACTGCATTATGACAAAAGACATCTGCCATTGATCATTTTTTGGCAACTTTGCTATTTGTTGTTTGTAATTTGTGTGGGGTTTTTTTTGTTTGGTCTTTTGGAGTATTTTTTGTTTTTTGTTTTTGGTATAATGTTTATTTTAATTTTAATATAACTGCATTATAAGTTTTGTCAAAAGTAAGGAAGCCAAGGTAGGGGTGGGTGAGTATGGCCCGGTTTGAATCGGTTTGGAGTGAAACCATGACTAATTCATTGCGCACTAAATTATTTAAACATGATTCGATTCGTTTTCGAATCACAATTTCACATAATTTATTCACAAAAAAATCATATAACATTTAAAAAAAAAATCAATCTATCATAAATTTTAAAAATAATAATAACATGCCTATCAAACAAACTGCTCTCATAATATTTACCAGTTAAGTAAAAACATAACATTAAGCAAACATTGTTCCACATTAATTTGCCATGATTTTTTGAAACATAAATTTTTGAAACATAAATATGCACATCGTTCCACCATCAACTTAAACAAACATATATGGTTTAAGTTATACAGTTTAGTCCAGTTCAAATCCGTATCTGTAGACTTAAATTCGAAGCCAATCCACAGAGACTGTTCTCTAATTTTTCAAATCAGAATTGAGCCCCGAATTAAAACAATAAATCCATTTGATAAGGTGCAAAAAAACATGCAAAATAAATCCATAACATTTGGAAATATGCTATTTTTGTTGGCTATTTATCTGTTTATGAAAAAACGTGTAAAAAAGTAAAAAGTGGTTTGATAAGGTGTTTTATTTTATTGACTATTTTAGCCTGAAATGAACTATTTTAACCCATCCCAAACAGTAACTAATGATATTTTGTAATTTTTTGAGAAATTTTCAGTCCAAAAAGTGAGGAAGGTTAAACACTATAATTTAAGGGAAAATTTGGTTGTGATTCTCAAACCTACTCTTAATAAAATACAGTTAGTTTTATGTTTATAGCAAAATGTTAATTTATGATAGTTTTTAGTCCTTTAAGCTTATGAAAAGTATAAAAATGACGTAATATAAAATTGTAGGAGAGAAGGGGAAAAGAAAAAAGAAAAAAAAGACAATTACAATTACAGATTTATTGAAAAATTTATAACTTTAATTATTAATATTTATAAAGTTTACTACCAATCTATAACTTTATTTTTTTTTTAAAAAAATACTAAAATATAATTAAAAAAGGATAAATTATACTTTGCCCCTTTTATTCTTCGTCACTTTTTCACTTTGGCCCTTAAAATTTATTTTTTTCTCACTTTAATCCTTCATGTTTCAAGGTTTTTTTTTTCACTTTATTCCTAAAACTAATTTTTGTTTAAAATCAGAGAGAAAATGTCACAATAATTATCACAATCATACAAAATATATTATTATATTAGAATTTAAATTTACGTCAAATGTGTGAGTTATATATATATAATATTTTTATGTATCGTGATGGTCAATGTGTCATTTTCTGTCTAATTTTCGACCGAAACTAGTTTTAAGAGTAAAGTGAAAAAAAAAATTAAAATATAAAGGGCCAAAATGAAAAAAAAAAAAAAAAAAATTAAAACCAAAATAAAAAAGTGACCAAACATAAAAGGACAAAGTGTAATTTACCCTTCAAAAAAAAAGTGGGCTCCATGACAGATGTTAACAGATCAGACGACCTCGCCATTTTCCTAGTTTTGCCAATATTAGAAAATGGTAATGTTAGGATATCATTTATTTGGTAGAAAATTTGGGGTCTATATCATTTTCTATTAGAAAAACTTTCATGCAACATGGGATTATTAAGGTTCCAAAAATGCTATGCATCCATTCTTATCAACTCATAATTTATTTTGGATATATTTATGTGGTAAAGATTAAATTGACGAAGGATGGAGTCTACGAGTAAAATGAATTTAAATCATTAATTTTTTTTCCTGAATAAATTTTGAATTCATAAATCTGAAAAGCCTTGTTTGGGAACTACGTATTTTAGTCAAAAAGTTAAAAAATCATTATATATTATCACATTATTCTCTCTACTTTTTTACATATCTTTTTATAAAAAATCTAAAAATTACTAAAATAGTATTTTCAAAACGAAACATGAGTTTGTAGTGTTATTGGTATGGTTTTCAGGCGCCTCCTAATTTTGTAGAGCTTTTAATTTTTTTCCCCCCCATTTTTATTGCTTTTTTTTAGTTTCTAATTTTAATGGGTATTGTTTAATGAACAAAAGTGTGTAAAAAGTGCTTTGAAAATGATGATTTTTTTTTAAATTATTAAAAATAAGTAAAAAATGTTATATGAAATTAATAAAAGTGTATTGGATTTCATTTATTTATTTATTTTTTTTTTGTAACCCATAACATTTATTAGCACGACCCAAATTTTAAATATAAAATTTTTACTAAAGACATGAAATATACTTTTATTTATAATTTTTTTTTAATTGAATATGACTTTGATGTGAAATGAGTGATTTTTCTTTTGAGAAATTACAATAGAATGGAAATAAGACAAAAATATAGCAATTTAGAGGGATTATTAAAAGAAATTTGTGACATATTGTAAATACATAGAAAAAACCATAAATTTATCAGTATAAGAGCATTCTTCCCTAACCTGCCATAAACCTAAACCCTATCAATTTGGTCATCGACAGTCCCTCGCTTAGGGCATCCACAATGGATGTATTAAAATTGTGTTAAAGTATATTATATGACAAAAAGTGTTAAAAGTGAGACCTAAAAATGTATGTTAAGAGTTTGTTAATTTAGTAAGTGAATAGTGAATGAATGATGATACAATGAATGTGTTAAGGAGTGTGTTAAGAATATATATATATATATATATATAATAAATAAATAATTTAGTTTAATCAAAAATTTCAAACTCAAAATTAAATTTCAAGCCCAAAAAAAAAAAAAAAAAAAAAAACCCAAGAAGTAAAATAAAAAAATATTACCATTGACTAGTCAACCGGCAGGATGTCCGGCCTGTCAATTGGTTAGACCAATTTTTTTTTCTTTTCCTCCTTTCTTGAAGGGTTCGGACATTGGGGTGGACTTCCAGCCGGACGTCTGGGGGAGTTCCGGGAGGACGTTCGGGCAGACTTCTCCCAGGCACACTCCTCTCTCCCTTCGTTGGCTAAAATGTTCGCTCCAGTTAACACACTTTCTAACATCTAATAGTAACAAAGTGTGCTAACACTGCCCTTGCAACACCAAACAACAAACTTTGCTAGCCAAAAATTAACAATTGACACTAACAGGTTCCTTAACAGCTCCATTGTGGATGCTCTTACTTCCCTACATCACTGTAGCCTCTCTCTATATCTTTGAAACCATTCTCTTTCGACATACCCTTCTCATTGCGACGGCGTTGCAACATCCACCACCATCGCCGACCACCATTATCACCACCAACATTATTTGGTTGTAAATTAAGAAAAATGCCACCGCAAACCACTACATCTCCCATTTCCATGACCCTTGCCCTGGCTCTATTACTCTTTTCTTCCTCTACCACCATTCATGACTATAGCATTGTCTTTTACCACACACCACCTTCTTTGGTTTGATCTAGTTCATCATCGACCAAATGAGAAAAAGGGCCATCTAAATCTGGTTCGATAATCTCTCTCTCTCTCTCTCTAAGGTTTTGATTTGGGATTTTTTTGAGATATGATCTAGATCTTAGGGGATTGTTTATCTTCTTTTAAGGTTTTGATTTTGAGGGTTTGTTTGAGATCTAATCTAGATCTAAGAGGATTTTCTCTATTATTTTAAGGTTTTGATTTTGAGATATTTTTTGAGATCTGATTTAGATTTGAGGGGATTGAGGTGGAAAAGGTTCAGGTAGGGTGGTGGAAGGTAAGAGATGGGTTGGCTACGGTTAGTTACCATGGAAGGGAGGTAGAGGGTCGAAAAGAGGGGTTGCAATGGTAGAAGGAATTAAGGAGTGTTGTGGTAGCAGAAAGAGGTGGTGGCAGAAGGGCTAGGGAATGGGCTGCAATAGTAGAAGAAGGGTGGTGAAGGGAATAGGGGTTGCAGGGAGAGAAAAAGGAAGGGTTGACTAGCAATGGATTGTGGCCGCCAATGTTCTAAAACAAGGGGAAGAGGAAGAAGAGAGTAATGGTATTTTGATCTTTGTTAAGTCATTACACAATGTTTTTATAAAGTTTTTCCTTTCAATTCCATTTCCATCTTGGAGAATATTCCATTGATTTGTAATATGTTAAATTTATAAACAAAATAAATGTGTAACATAATAGTTTTAAAATAGAAAAATGTTTAAGGGATCAAAATCCTGTTGGCTCGAAACCCAAAACGACGTCGTTTTGGGTTTCATTTTTTTTTTTCCCTTCCTTTTCTTGATCCACACCTCTCACCTCTCTCGCCTCATCCCTCTCGCCTCTCTCAACTCATCCCTCTCATTCACTCTCGCCTCTCTCTCACCGGTATCTCTTCGGTCTCGCCTTTTGCTATCTCTTCAGTCTCGCCTCTCTCACCTGTCTGTTGAAGCAGTACGAAGGAGGACTGAGGTAAACTTGAAATTGAGCCATGTTAGGGTTTATGTTTAGCTTCAATTTTTTATAGAAATTAGTCGATTGGGAGTGTTTGGGTTTGGATTTTGCTTGAAATTTGTGTTAGAGTTTGGGATTTGGCTTTAATTTCTGATGTGTTAGGGTTTGAGATTTGCATTTGAATCTGTTACTCTTTGTATACATTTGATTGGTTTTGCTTGAAATATACATCTGTGATGACTTATGTTCGAAATATATTGATTGGTTATCCTCTGTATACATTTGAGATGAGCATTGCTTGAAATATACATCTGTGATGACTTATGTTCAAAATATGTTTGATTGGTTATCCTTTGTGTCCATTCTCATGAATCTGTTAGCCTCTGCTTTTAGATTTGCTTTAATTGGTTTTGGCTTTAATTTGGTTGTGCTTGAATAGTTATCCAACTCTATCATTTGTTTGATAAATCATTCTAAGTATCCATCTCTTTATCCAACTTTATCATCTATTTGATAGATCATTCTAAGTAACAGATTCATGAGAATGGTTATAGAGGATACAAAGGATATCATTCTAAGTATCCATCTCTTTATCATCTGTTTGATAGATCATTCTAAGTATTCATAGTTATCCAACTTTATCATCTATTTGAGGTGGATACCTTTGAAAGATCATTCTAAGTAACAGATTCATAAGTAACATTACCTTTGAATCTGTTTGGGGTTTTGTTTGAACTGTATCATTTTTTCTATTTGTTGAACTCTTTAAACAGATTGTTAGGGAGTTGAACATTGGTTTAAGCAAAAAACGGATTGAACTATTTTGTCATTAAACAGATTTTTTTTGTATGATAATAGGAAGCCACTTTGGTTTAAACATTTAAGAATCTATGAAGAATGTAAAGAGTTGAATATTTATAGGTATTTGACAAAACAGATTGAACTCTTTAAACAGATGAATGCATTTACTTTGTTATGAACATTGAATTTAAAGGAAACCACTTTAAATTCATAAGTATTTGACAAAACAGATTGAACTCTTTAATCAGATGAATGCATTCACCTTGTTATCAACATTGAATTTATGCATTCAACATTCATAATAATTATGCATCAGTAGGACGCCTATCCATTAGTATGAGGTAGTTGAATCTATTGGTATTTTTTATGCAGATAAAAAAATGGCTTCATCTTCTACTAATAATAGGAACATAAGATTAAAGCCAAGATTCGGTTATTATAGAAGAACATCTTCCATGTATATTGTATGAAACAATGAGAATGGAAATGAAGGACGTGTGTTTTTTGTTTGCCCAACAAAATATGTAAGTATCTGTTATATAAATTAATGTTTCACTTTTTACAAATTTCATTTGTCTGATTTGATTAACCGATTCTTGTGCATTGTAGACTGCGAACGAACACTTCAATTACTTCAGGTTCACAGATGATGACGACAACGATGTTACCTCCACATATATAAGAACAGAAGAAATTAATGATCTAAGGAGAAGGCTTGGTGAGCATGATAGAAGCCTTGAAAGGATGGAGAAGATTTTCAAGGCAATGACTTATGTCATTGTATTTTGTGTATTTTTTTACTTTATCATGTAAATGAATGTAATGGACATGTTGAATGTGGTTTTTGAATGGATGTAATGAACATATTTTGTGTATTCTATTATGTAATTTTATTATGTAATTTGAATGTAGTGTTTGAATGGATCTGTTTGATAAATCTTTAACAGATTGAACAACCATAACCTGGAGCATTTTATTATGGATCTATTTTAACAGATTGACATGTTGAATGTAGTGTTTGGATAGATCTATTTTATTATGAATGGATCTGTTTAAACATAACCTAGAGCAGATTCACAAAATGGATTTGTTTGAATGGATCTGTTCAAAATCTGGCCTATTCAGGCAGATTCATAGACATAACCTGCTATCATTCAACATCCATTTGCCATCATTCAACATAAAATATTACCATTAACCTGGAAAATATTACCATAACATGCTGAACTGTTTAACAGATTGCAAATGTTTAACAGATTGATAAATCTTTAACAGATTTCAAGAACCATAACCTAGAGCATTCAAAGACATACATTTGAGCATTCAAAATCTGGCCCATTCATGCACATTCATAGACATAATCTCAACCATAACCTGGAGCATTAAGATTAAGTATTCAAAATGTGGCCCATTCAACATACAATTATGCTAATACTAGAAGCTTACGTAATCACCACATTTAGTTCAAACACAGAAAAGGTAATCAAATGCACCGTGCCCTTAAGAATTGCACACAGATTCAAATCACAAAAGGTGTTGCAACTTCATAAAGCAATGTCTATGCTCGTCTTGTACTACTTAATTTCAACAAGTTCTATCCGAGACGTAGGATTTCTACATTAACACACTTCCAACAAAAATACAGCTCCATTTCTATAGAATGCTGGTTCATTCCATCCATTTACAAAAATAAAGCCTTCTCATTGAGCAATTTTTTAGTTCTTCAACATTGAGCATCCTTCAAACTTGTAACTCCACTCCAAAAGAAATCCCATGAATATTAACTGATGATTAGCTGTTAAGGGTGGAGAGCATGCCACCAGTTGCGGTTGGTAACACAACCTCCTAGCCAGGTCTTTTCATAGGAAAAAAACTGATAGCAAAGTCTGGCTTCCCATCTTCAGCTAATGGACTAGCAGTCAGATCACTGTAATCTAAGATCCTTTCCAAATCTTCGTCACTGACATCTGTCTGTATCATCTTGTCTTCTGCATCTTGTTCATCACGCAGCAAAGACAACAGCTCCTCTTCTTGAAAAAAATTACATCTTTATTGTTGTAGTCTAATATTATAGAGAAGCAAATACTTTAACATCTCCATTAGATCCAAAGGTATTATAGAGAAGCAAATTACATCTTCCAAAGGTATTATACTCATATCTGGAATTGGCCCCCTATATAGAACTTGGCCAAGTCAATGCATATAGCTCCCAACTAAAACTCTACGAAGACCATAACAAATGTTTGTGTATGAAAACTTTGAATCTTCAATCTGACTACAAATGAAATTAAAAGCAGTGATAAAATATTAATGGGACATTTGCCATCATTCAACAGAAAATATTACCATTAAAGTACAATGCAAAACTAAAAAAAAAAATGGGACATTTGGATCCGCATCTACATTGAAGTGAACAAAATTTGAAGCGATTGTCGAACTTTGACTGCTGATGTTGTTCACCATTCCTAATTGTGTATGAGATATGCCTCCAATATTGTCCATCGTTTGCATTTGACTAAACTGTGCCTATTCAATAAACAAATACACTTTACAAATATTGTCCATTCAACATATATATATCAATTAAAACAAGAACAAATATTTTAGTTTAAAGATTGACCACATACCGGTACATACATACTCTGTTGTGTGCCATCCATGCAAGGAAAATAGTAAGGTGCAGTTTGCGTCACCTTATGATCATAGTAACACAATTTCATTATACGTAAAAGACATTAAAATAAAAAACAACCAACAACATAAAATTCAAATACATACCGGGTCATGATAAGTATTGTATTGCATATCATCTGTACCAGGAAAATTTAACTTCCGAGGCTGACGTTGAGGAACTGTGCGTCCCTATAGTAAGACACAGACACATAGGTGAATAATTTATCTTAAATACATTCAACAATTTCCATGTCACACGCAACAAAAAAACTTACATGTGCTTTTGGAGGCTTTTTACTCTTTCCCTTCAACCGATTCACTATTGCATCCACTTTGCTAACCTTCCGCTTGGTACATGACGTCCTCTTCAGCGAGCAACCATTGGACTAATCATCTTGCGAGACATGCTTGCTTTTGTAGTACTACGAGTAGACGGACTTCTCAACGAACTATGAGAAGGTGGTACATTACTAGTAGAAGGTGGCACGTCACTAGTAGAAGGTGGTGCATGACTCGCACTACCCGATTGATCTTTTCTCACTCTATCCTTGATTTCTATCAACCCAAGATCAAGCACTTCGTGTTTACCATCATCGTTGGTAGCAATTTCTATGATTTCATCCAACATCTTGTGGTATTTGTCATGCAACTTTGCATTAAGAACAGCCCCTGCTTTAGTGTATGTGGTTGGAATGCATGTGCACCCTCTTTTGATATCTTTTCTCCATCTTGATACAATGTATTTATCTGGCACTTGATATATACACCTCTCAAGTAGCACAGTAATTGCATGGGCACACATAATGCCCCTAAACTCAAACCACTGACACATACAATGCAATTCACATTCAGTTGCATTAAAGTACACAACAAATTCCACAGCTTTCATTTTCTCACCAACAAGAACAGCCTCCTTCACATAATAAGTACAAATTGCCCCTTCCTCTTTAACAAGATTTGCACGACAATACAACAGTCATTTCAATTCTACTTGTACTTCTTTAAATTTTGCATTCGTGTAGGCTGCCCGAAATTGCTTCTCAAACTCATATACCGTTAAGCAATCATACAATTTGTTTTGAGATTTAAAGTCTGCTTTCATCTCTTTCTCAACCTTACTTCTCAATGCATTATCATACTGTTTAACAAATTGCTTTAAAGTTGTCTTTGAGTTCACATATCCATCAACAAATGCGTTCATGCTCTCATTTCGTTGTGTAGTTGACATGCCAACCCAAAAAACATCCTTCACATAGGCAGGAATCCACCTATGTCACTCACTGTATGATACCCTTAACCACTTATTATCATCTAGCTTGAACTTTGCAATCATCGCTTGCCATTCTTCATCAAATTCATCTTTTGTAAAACAATCATAAATTGCATTTTGCAAAGCAAGCTTGATGGATTCATATTGGGCATATCCTGTTAATTTCTCAGGAATTTTCTTTATGATATGCCATAAGCACCAACGATGTTGAGCTTGTGGAAAGACAACTTCAATGGCATTTTGCATAGCTCTGCACTGGTCTGTTATTATAGCTTTTGGAGGAACATCAGACATGTAACTTAACCATTCTCTGAATAGCCACACAAATGTTTCAGTGTTCTCATTGGATAATAGCCCACAACCAAGCAAAATTGACTGCCTATGGTAATTAACTCCTACAAACGGAGCAAATGACATATCATATTTGTTTGTCAGATAAGTTATGTCAAATGAAACCACATCCCCAAATGCTTTATAAGTTGCCTTACTCCTTGCATACGCCCAAAACAAGTTTCGCATGCGACCACCTTCATCGAGGTCAATTGCAGAATAGAAGTTCGAATTTTGTTGTTGCATCCTATGAAAATAAAGTGCAACTGATTCAGCATCTCCTACCCCAAGCCTCAATCTTCTCATACTTTGAATATGATTCCTTGTATCTCGCTCATCAAATGTTAATGCCTCATACCCCCCTGCTTCAATAACTATAGAATGAAAATTCCTAGCCACCCCTATCCTTGCTTCATCGTTTATTTCTAGTCTTCTCTTCACAGGGGTAAGAATTCTCTTATTCATTGCAAAATGTCGTGAGTCACTAGGAATCACGTCATGTGTATGTTCAAGCACAACTGTGGTCAACTTAAATCTTCCATCCTTTTGTAGAGTTGCTCTAATCTTTGCTTTATATTCAATGAATGATGACAAAGATGGTTTGAGAGGGTGTACTTCTGATCGTTTTGTTCTCTTGCGTGCCCGAGTACATTCAATTCTAAAGTATTTTACTTCCCCATCTTATCCAATATTCTGTGTTCTATAAGCTACAACAAATCTGAGGTGCTTCGCATATCTTGCATAAAATGAATATACTTCATGCTTTGAGCTAAAACACATGCCCTTCTTAAGTTCTTCAACTTCACCAATCTCATTTAATGATGGATTGTTCTACGCCTCTTCAACTTCCTCACTCCCATTCAATGAAGGATTGGTTGAATCAATGTCCATTGAAGTGTGTGGTTCGTGTAACTTCAATTTTTCCAACTGAGATGAATTCAACAACATTGAGATTAATTCAACACATTGATCTCAGTAATGAGTAATGAGTTGATTAATTCAACACACTGAGATTAATTCAACACTGAGATTAATTCAACACATTAATTCTTACAATGAGATGATCTCAGTAATGAGTTGATTAGGTAAATTAAGAACACTGAGATTAGGTAAATTACCCTAAATGACAAAATTAGTTTCAAACATAATTTCTCAACCAACACATAAAAAATCAGGACTTTCATCAGGACTTTCATCAACCAACACATAAAAAATCAGGGCAATTTCTCTATGCAGACTTTCATCAAATAATTGGCATGCATCACTACCATGGAAATGTTTAACAGAGGGCTTGCTTCCAGAACAACTAAATTTTTTTTTAACATACACAGATCAAATCATTCTCAAAAGCCTCTTACAAATTTTTTTTTTTTATTTTTTTAACATACACAGAACAACCAATTACTTACCTACATGCACAGATACGAAATGGAGATTCCGAATAGCGATAGACGGTGGTCAGCGACGCTCGTTAGTGAACACCAGGTCGGTCGTCGTCGTCGCCGTCTCTCTCGCCGTCGTGGTCACAACCTCCCTCTCTCTCCTTTCTCTCCTCTCTTGTTTCTGTTTTTTTGTTTCATTTCATTACATTGTGCAGAACACATGAGCTCCACGTGCATCAAAATTTTGAAGAGAAACCATTTCGAGCCATTTGAGCCGTTGGGTATTTCAGGCCCTGTAGCAGAATTGTTTAAAATAAAAAAAAATAACTACATAACCTCTGCCATAGTGGTGTTATTAAATAGAATAGTCTATATAAATAGATTATTTTATTTTATTTTTATACAACATGACGTGTTATCTTTTGTGATTATTTTATTTTAAATTAAAATACTTATAAAAAAATATTGAAAGTTTTAAATGAATTATTGAATATTTTACAAAATTCATACATAAGTGTGTGATCCACATCACGTGATATCCACATGTGTCCCACACCTATATTGTAATGAGTTCCACACCTATATGTATTATGTAGAATATTTAAAAATTCATTTGAGATTCCTAACATTGCTCAATATTTATTATTACCACTTATAATTTCAAAAAATATAATTTCCATACTATTTTACATGGTTAGTACAAAATTTTTATTTGTGATTCATTTTTCGAATGTGTTGCACACGCGTTGTAGTAAAAAGTGAAATGTGTTTACCAAATTCAACTAAATGATAAGCACGTCCATTTATCACTTAGTGACCCTTTATAAATCAAAGTCCAACAAATCCCTCACCAAAAGTGTAGTCCTGGAAAGTGATACAGTAAACAGAGAACTAGAAAGAGAGAGGAGGGTTGTAGAGTAAAGACTTGTTTTTTTGTTCTATTTCTTTCTTTGTTCTTTTCTGCCATTGAAGCTAAGGCTTTCTTTATTGTATCCTGAACTTCCAAATAGGTTAGTTTGGTTCCATTTCAGCTTTCCCAAATTTCTTCTCTCTTCATTTTTTGCCATTTTTAGAATCTCCACTCCAAAAAAGTTATTTCTTTTAAATACTATTTCTTGACCTATTAACCTTGATAGGGCTAAATATAAATGAACCTATTAACCTTGGGTCGGTCTAAACCATTAAGCCCAAACCCATTTGGCCATCCCATATGGGCCAAACGTACTAAGCCTAGATCTTCACAAACCATCTCCAAAGCCCATAAACACTTGGGCCAAGCCTATCTCAACATGGCCAACTTAGACAAGGTGCTGAAATGGGGCAAACCATAAGGGCCGAACCCACAAGTAGAATCAACGTGGGCTAAGCCCACACAAAGTCATTCATATAGGCTTGGCTCACCTAAACAACTTTAGAGAAGGCTGAACAAGGCCAGGTTGAGGAACCAAGCAGACTAGGAAGAAGTCTCCAAAGGTAGGTGTCAAAGCTGTGAATAAGCATGTGCAAGTACCACCCCAGTTGGTCCCCTTCCATGAATCAAGGAACTTGTTAGGAAAATGAATGAGCAAATGATGATGATGATATGACTCAGGTGGGCATGTGCAACCATGGATAACCAACTTAATGGTCCCTACATTGAGCTATAAAGAGAGCATCAAGAGGCACCAAAGCTCCCTTACTCTTATCTTAGAGAGAAAGTCAAGCCAACTATATAAATAACACACCCATCACATTAAAAAGTAAGTAATTCCAAGTTACTCCAAGTCATCTCAAGCAATACATACACCTTTAGACTTTCTCTTCTTCCTTTAAATCCTAACTTCCATGTCGGAGGGTTTTCTAGCCAACCCCGATCGAGTAGCTCTCACGGTTGTCTTTTTCTTATAGGTCTTCGGTTCGTGGATCATCCAATTCAGTCATAGAGTCCTGATTCATTACTCTAGTGCCAAATCTAACATGTGCAATTGGCATTGTCTATGAGAACACCATTCATTTTTGGGCTTTGTGATTAATATTGGCAATAGAAACTGAGGACACACCACTCTTTGGATTGGAAGGAAGGACTCCATTGATGGAGAAGACGAATGACAAGTGACCAGTGCTCCTGAGAATGTTGGAGGAGCAAACCAAAAACAATGATCGGGCACCAGATACGACCGAGTGTTATCATATCATCGCTGGTGGTTCATCTTTTCATTTCATGATAGAGAAAGACTACAAAGATTATGTTATTGATTCTATGGAGATAGAGATCCTAGAACTAAAAAATTAACTCAAGAAGATGTTGAACAATGGAGGATAAGCGTAGAACCTTCTCATCTGTGTTAGAGGAGTCCATCTCTAAAGCACCAAGCAAAAAAGGCCATGGAAATGGTTTTGGGTAACTTATTTGACCAATTTTGGTACAGAGTGAAGCTACGAGCAGCCATACCTATTGTTTATGCTGGAAGAGGGCCAAACATTAAAAGACGACCAATAATTGTTCAGAAGTCTCACTTCATCATGATGAACGATCTCAGGACCTTCGAACATGGCTAGACGAAAATAGAGAAGCTGAGAGACGACAGAACTAAGAAGTGAATCATTTGGATTGGATGGTACGCCCGAGAGAGCACGGAGCTCTGAACCGACTCGTTTCCTCTCCATCCTTGCCAATCATTGAACCCCTTGAACCCCCAAAAGTTCTCTTCATTGAAGTTTATTCCATACGATGGGAAGATAAATCCACTCTCCCATATTAGTCACCATCAATAGATGATGTCCTTGTGGAACAAAATGATGCACTAATGTGCAAGGTTTTTTCATCTAGCCTAGGGGAAGTTCGGACTCCAATTGTTTGTCTGTCTCTTTCTTGACTTGATCTATGATTGGAATAAACTTTCAAAAGGTTTCCTAGCTCGGTTCATCTCAAACAGCAAGATCTCTAAAGAAATAGACTCTTCATTCAGTATCCAAAAGGGGAAGAATGAGACACTACTCAACTATGTACGTCAATACTGAGAAGAGTACAATGATTTGGAAGAGAACATCTACAGTGAATGGCTTGACGTGGTGTCCTTCAAACACGGTTAGTGTATATATAACAAGTTGAGACAATCTCTGACTAAATGCCTAGTCACCATGAAGGTCCTTTGAGCCTAAATTAAGCAACATGCACGAATGGAAGATGAGTTGTCCTCGGGTGAAGTAACAACAACCGAGTAGCCAAACTAGGTTGAACCATGGAGAAATGTCTAGAGGGAACGTTGAGGTATTGTGGTGAATGAGGTAAACCAGGCAAGATCCTATGAAGTGATCAATATAGTGTTTGAAGAGCCCATCTGCCGTCTCATAGAAAAAATCAAGAAAGAGCTATACTTTGTTTGGCCATTGAAGATGTTAGAAGATCTAGCTCGGCAGAACTCTAAGCTCTGATGCACATATCATCAAGATAGGGGGCATATGTTTCAGAGCTACTGTGCACTGAAGCAGCACTTGGAAGACCTAGTGGCAGCGAGGCACTTGTAGGAGTACATAGATCCCAATGGAGTCATTACTGAGTAAGGAAATCCACCATCACAAGTAGAAGCTAAACATGTCTTTCATCAACATAATTCATGGTATGATAGATCTAGAAAAAAAGAACGTGCTTTGAGGAAAGATCATGAGGGCGACCCACCTCTAGTAAGTGATGTCGATCAATCCAGCACCAAAGCAGGTTAGAATGGAACCCAAGTTGCCATTATATAATGTGTATAATGGTTCTAGTTTAGACTCGAACTATTTCATGCTTTTAGATCCGGGATTCCGTACCTTTGATTGTTGTTTATGTCTTTATTCACCTTGTTGGTCGTTGAGTTGAGCTGTTGGTCATGTTTGGAATAGGTTGTGAGTTAGTTTTTCAAAAGAGGAGTTGTTCAATTTTCTTCTTGTTCACTCGAGTGGTCTTTGCGATCTCCCGGTATTTTTACAGGTTTGCAAAACTTCTGGGAGTAAGGTATTTTTGCTCGAGCAGTTCTTTTTGCGCTCGAGCGGTCTTCTGCAGTTTGTAAAACTTTGGGAGGAGGTTATTATACGTTTGAACGGTGTCACTTATTGTGTCTGATGCTCAAATACACAATCATCAATTCAGGAAAAAAGGGTTTTCCATCACTTTTTTATTTCTCTCTCTCTCTAAAACATTCCAAACCCTAATTTCTTCACTCTTTCTCTCTAGTTCTTACCTTAAAACCTCAAATACACCCTTACCCATTGATTTCTCCACCATAGCTCTTTGGAGAAAAGGGTTGAACTTGTCGAAAGCTTCATTCTAATCAAAGAGGATCTTGTTTTTGGCTCCATCAAACTTCAACTCTTGTTTTCTTCATTTTCTAAACTTGAGGTAGGGAATTTTTCAATCTTCAGTATGATTCTTAGCTTAGTAATTTGCTCTTTGAAAAGGTCTAATAATTTGGGGGTTTTGGGTTAAATCTTGGTTTGATGTTGAAAATGTAAAAAAGGGATTTTCAAATAAATTCTTGAGAATGATTATGGAAATGTATATATTGTTGGATTGTGTTGAAAACTCTTTCCTTAAATGTGATTTTGAAAATAAAAGAGGTTTTGTTTGAGAAGTCATTAATGTATGATTTTATTAAAAAAAAAAGAAAAAAAAAAGGAAAGGATGTTGGGTTTTGAAAAGATATGGAAAATGTATTTGTTGATGATGAAAGTGGAGTTGGATATTTATTATTGCTCTCATCTTGGAATTTATGGGATTTAATCTATTGAATAGAAACTTTTATTTTGGGCTATCGGTGGAGGATAGTTTTGATTGTTGTAGAAATTACATGTGGATTAGGTTAAATTGAAACTAATTTTTCATACATTTGCATTAAGCATTGTTTCATACTTGAACATTGAAATCGTATTATTTTTGAGAAAAATGGGTGTATACCTTGGTGAATTTAGTTAGGGAGTATGGTTGTGATTTATATTATTGGCATGTGTGTCCTTGGTGAATCCAGAAACTTGCGCGGTTAGGTGCCGATCTTTCGCTTAGTACCTGTAAAATGGCTTTGATAGTGTTTGTATAACTTACTGGCAGACACATACCTAGAGATTCTCATTGTTTTGTATCCATTGTCCTATTTTTCTGATATAAAATGATATTTTTCATGAATTGATATATAATCTTAGCATTGCATTTGTTTTGAGATGGAAATGAAAAACATTTGACAAATGGCATACATATGCATTCACTTTATGACTTCGTTAAGTTTTATACATTGTGTTTGAGTATCTTTATTGGGCTTTAGCTCACTCTATGTAGAAACAACTTTCAGGTGTTGGTGATATGCCTCTACCAAGGACATAGCTTGGAAGGACTTGGAGTTAAAAGCTTTTGTTGTTTTCTTTGATGTAATTATTTTTGTATAAGCTGTGGGCTTAATTGTATTGAATTGATCTCACTTTTGTTGTTCCCAAATATTGACTTGGAAATATGTAGCCATTAGGGCATAAGCTTATCTGTATTCCCTTTTATTTTTATTTATGTACACATGTCATATGCTTGTCATATTTTGTATTTGAAAGTCACTTTACAACACCATTCTAAAGTTCTCAAGAGTGATTTCTTGGTTGTTAACACTTAATTCCTTTACAACGCTATTTTCGGTTGGCCTTGGATCCACCGAATGGAAGTAGTCCCTTTTACATACCATCAACTCATCTGTTTCTTGACGAAGCACAGAATAGAGCAGATCAAAGGGGACCAAGTTGAAGCAAAACATTATTTCATGGCTGCCATGGGGACTAAACAACTCTTTGACTTGGTCTAGATGGTAGGTGTTACTAACCAATCAGTTCTAGAGAATATAGAAGGGATTCCAACCAAGTGCGAATCGCTTGAAAGAATGGCCCGATGGCCAAAAATGCTGACAAAAATTGAAAAATAGAATAGACAAGAGAGTTTTTGAAATATTTACAGAGGTCAAGTGAAGAGGTGAGGAGCTTTGAAGAAAGATTGAGGCTATGAAGCCTTAAAACCATAAAAGACAAAGACGAACTGGAATAAACGGTACTAGGAGGCAACTGTCGGAAAAACAAACGAACTTTGAGAAGAAAGAAAGAGGCTCTAAAGGAGTTTGATTCTAAACTTTGGAAACGGTGGGAAACAAAGAGAAACAATTATGAGGGGTTTTAAATACCCTTAGTGGATGTGAAGATACAAGTCATGTTGTTCTGAACCAAGATGCGTACTACCGTTGTCCCCTAACACCGCACCGCCACGTGGCTTGATGAAGGTACAACATGTAAAGCGTGTGTTAGACTTGAACCATCACCAAGGCCAAATCGGTGCAAGAACTAAAGCGACTCCAGTAGGCAAAAGTTGAGGTATAGATTAGTGGCTCACACCAAGGGAACTTTAGTGCAAGCTAGGGGCAATTGAATGAGCTAAATATAAACGGAGCGGGTTAAGCCTTGGGCCAGTTAAAACCATTAATCCCAAACCTATTTGGCTATCCCATATGGGCCAAACATCAGCATGGGCTAGATGTACTAAGCCCAGATCCTCACATATCATCTCCAGAGCCCATAAACACTTGGGCCAAGCCTATCTCCACAAGACCAACTCAAACAAGATGCTGAGATGGATTGAACTATATGGGCTAAACCCATAATAGCAGAATTGACGTGGGCTGAGCCTACACAAACTCATTCTCATGTGCAAGTGCCACCTCAGTTGGTCCTCCTTCAGGAATCAAGGAAACTATTAAGAGAAGGAATGAGCAAATGATAATGATGATACGACTCAGATGGGCATGTATAACCATGGATAACGAACTTAGTGGTTCCCAGCTGGAGCTATGATAGAGAGTGCCAAGAGGCACCAAAGCTCCCTCACCCTTATCTTAGAGAGCAAGTCAAGCCAACTATATAAACAACACATGCGAAGTAAGTAATTTCAAGTGGCTCCAAGTCATCTCAAGCAATATATACACCCTTAGACTTCCCTTTTTTCCTCCTAAGCCTAACTTCCATGCTGGAGGGGTTTTTCGGTCAACCCCAGCCGAACAGCTCTTTCGGTTGTCTTTTCTTCTTGCAAGTCTTCAATTCTTTGACCAGCCAGTGTCACAGAGCCCCAATTCATTATTCTAGTGCAAAATCCAACACGCACAAACCTTAATTTTCTATTGGTTTATGAGAATTAAATGTGTTTGTAGTAGTTCTTGTTTGATCCTACTAGTAATTATTTGCTTGCTTTTTAAAATTTTATTCTAAATTTTGGATGCTCTTGTTTGATTTAGAATGCCATTTAATTTTGATGTTCTTGTATTATTTTGAACGCATCTCCGTTTTTTTCCTATTGATATTAGATCTTGTTCTTAATTGAGAATTATGTAAAACTTCATTTTCTTTCTCAACAAGATTTCCAAGGAAACATTTTTTTGTCAAACCAAACATATCAACTTTTTTCTTTTTCTCATTTAATAGGTTTTTTTTATTGTTGATGTTATTGACTTTGTTTATTTTTTGAGATTTTGAAGAAATGAACACGATGAACTCAGAGCAAGAAACCAAAAATTTAGTGCTCAAAAGGGATCTCATCTTCCTAATCTTGCAATTTCTCAATGAGAAGAAGTACAATGAATCTCTTCACAAGTATAATCCTAGCCTTTTTCTTTCCAATTTCACATCTTGCTTGTTTAAAATTTGCGGTTAATCGTAGTTTTTCCATTTTCTTGGATTGGCTTGAATGTGAATTGTTAGTCTAACAATAATAATAAATAGAGATATTGAGCACAAATATTATAGTAATAGAGAAAATACATAATAATATATATAGATCAAAACTAGAGTAGAGAAACTTGTAAGACTCTAGGAGTCGCATTGTCAATGTGCTAAAACTGTTTTTCCTCCCCTCATGAAGGTACAATCAAAGTGAAATAGTTTCAAGATAAAATCCATATTACTTATAGCATCCCTCATCTAATGTTCACAATCACCATGAGGCTTGAACTAAGTCACAAACCAGAGTTGTCCAAAATATCAATATAAAATATAGAGAACTCTAATAAAATCTTGAGTAAACTACCAATAGGCTCTAATAGTTGGACTTAATTCCCATCAAGTCCTATTGAAAATAAGTCATAATAAAATCATTACTAGAAATAATTTTTTGCTATGATTTTTTGCATATGTCGCTAAAAATTGACAATTAGTGACTTTTTTGTCACGATTTTTATAAATTGTTGCTAAAACTTACAAATAGTAATTTTTTTAATGATGAATTTTTCAAATTGTCACTAAAAGTTGAAAATTAATGACATTTTTTTTAAAACTATCGTTAAAACTTATAATTAATGACATTTTTTGTGATAAAATTTTTACAATTGTTGACATTTTTTTAATAATATTTGATGAAAACACTATTAATTATCATAGGACCTATTGGATAATAAGTCCACCTATGAGGACCTACACGTAAGTCCTCCTAAAATCTTCTATCTCTCACACCATCTTTCCTATCTCTTTTTGTGTTTTTTGTGTCTCACAACTCTTAGAAAACCATAGAATTATATAGCACTCTTATCAACCTTAGGAATTAAACCAAATAATAATCTCTACTACTTTAAAAAATGTGAAGACGGTGAATTGCTTTCTACTTTACTTCATTCCCAAAATGCCCTTTTCTTCTCATTGAAATGTTAACCAATGTTGATCTAAGTAGCCGTGAGAATTATCATTGGGAAAAGCCTCAACAATTCCGAAGAGTTGTGAACCGTTGGTAAGTGGTACTATGTGCACAGATTTAAACCACCAAACCAATCAATGAAACTGTACGGGCATAAATATTTGTCACGCGTACTCTTTGTGATCAAGTTATAACGTCCTCCAATTGATGTTGATCTTCTTACAAAATAACTCGGGTGAGCTACCTGACGGGTGCGTGTCGAAAAACCTCTCCATGCTTAAGTTAGTTCTTAACATTAATATGGGAAAAACTCTCAAGTTTTCAATGAGTGAAGTTGCATTACCTCTTTAGGGTTTACCTCTAAGCTTTTATATATTCCACAAAGTTGACTCCTAGTAGGACTCTAATTCCTTTTCGTAGAGTCCTATCAAAAATCTATCCCTTAAAGGATAATGTCTACCCTTTAACACCCTTATTTCCAAAGTTCAAGTAAAATATCATAGCTCTTAGCTCGGCCACCAAGCTAAGAAAGCCACTTCGGTTACTCAAGGATCGTGTAATCATACTAAATGAACTCGGTTGACTTTAAGATTGCCGAGCAACATGTTACGCCGTGCTATCCTTAAACACAAGACCCAGCTTGGTTGTTTGGCTTAATCATGTGGCCAAATCCGCCTTGTCATTATCCGCCACCCGTTACCCAGTCCTCTAAAGATAGCACGGTCTCAAAACCGTTAGAACGATGCAGAGAGCAAGACCATGTCAAATTAGCTCAGCTCAAACACCAGGTCTAGGTAACCATAGCTCGGCCCATTGCACGGCGCAACGCAAGGCCCTTGTAAAGTTAGCTCGGCTCATTTGCACGCAATCTTAACCCAACTCATTTGCACGACCCAAATCCAAGATCCATGCAAACTTAGCTCAGCCTATTTGCACGATGCAAATCACCATCTCAAAAACAAATGTGGCACCCCACCAAGTTAGATTTTTTTCGGTCAAGTCTACATCTCACAAAGTCGGCATCCAAGTAACCACAAAGGTCAAAAACATTTGTTTTAGGGTACCAAAGACCCAAAAGTAGAGTGCCAACAAGATATCTAAAAATGCGTTTTACTGCGGTGACATGTGATTCTTTTGGAGCCGATTGAAAATGTGCACATATACACACACTAAACATGATATCGGGTCTAGTAGCTGTTAGATAGAGTAAGGAACCAATCATACCTTAGTATTTCTTTTCGTCTACCAATTTACCTTGCTCATCTTTGTCAATTTTAATCGATGTGCTCATGGGAGTTGCTACGGGTTTGGATAAGTCCATTTCAAATCTTTTGAGGAGATCCTTGATATATTTGGCTTGAGATAAATGGATTCCATCTTGGGTTTGTTTTATTTGTAATCCAAGAAAGTATATCAACTCTCCCGTCATACTCATTTCAAATTCTCCTTGCATATCCTTAACAAATTCCTTGCACAAAGATTCATTAGTAGCTCCGAATATGATATCATCAACATAAATTTGAACAATAAGCATATCATCATTTTTGGTTTTTATAAAAAGAGTGTTATCAATTTTCCCACGGGAAAAACCTTTTTCAATAAGAAAATTGCTTAAGCGTTCATACCAAGCTTTAGGGGCTTGTTTCAAACCATACAAAGCTTTTGAAAGTTTATAAATGTAGTCCAAGTGTTTGTGATTTTCAAAATCGGGAGGCTGTTTAACATACACTTTCTCTTGAATATACCCATTTAGAAAAAGCACTTTTCATATCCATTTGGTAAAGTTTAAAATTTTTAAAACAAACAAATGCAAACAACACGCAAATGGCTTCAAGACGTGCAATGAGTGTAAAAGTTTCACCAAAATCAATGCCTTCTTCTTAGTTATAACATTGGGCTACAAGTCTAGCTCTATTCCTAATAACAACACCGAATTCATCCATTTTGTTTCGAAAAACCTATTTTGTTCCAATAACGGAATGATCTTTAGGACGAGGAGTTAAAAACCAAATTTTATTTCTTTCAAACTGATTTAACTCTTCTTGCATAGCAAAAATCCAGTTTTCATCGTGTTCAGCCTCAAAAAATGTTTTTGGCTCAATTTGAGAAACAGAAGTTAAATTGCCACAAATATTATGAATAGAAGAATGAGTTCTTACACCTTGTTTGGCATCTCCTATAATGAGATCTTTGGGATATCCATGAGCATGCTTCCATTCTTTGGGTAGATTATTTTCCTTCATTGGATGAGCATACTCTTTTTGAAGATCTTCCATAGAGACTTAAACATTAGGTTCCGAAGAATGAAGTTCATCATTTTCTGGTAAGTAAATGCCTTCAATTCTTAGATTAAAATCTGCAATATCATCACTAACAATATTCTTGGAAGCAAAAGAGTTAGATTCATTAAAAGCAACGTGTATAAATTCTTCAACGAGTAAAGTTCTTGTATTAAAGACACGATAAGCTTTACTAGAATTTGCATAGCCAAGAAACACGGCTTCATCAGATTTTGCATCAAATTTCTTAAGATTTTCTTTTTTGTTATTAAGTACAAAACATTTACAACCAAATGCACGAAAATGACCAATGTTGGGTTTTCTACCTTTCTACAATTCATGTGGCATTTTCTTAAGTATGAGTCTAATCATGGCATGATTAATAACATAACAAGCAGTGTTGACGGCTTCCGCCCAAAAATATCTTAGCAAATTATTTTCACAAAGCATAGTCCAAGCCATTTCCTCAAGAACTCTATTTTTTTTTCTTTTTACCAACCATTTTGTTGAGGAGTTCGAGGAGTAGAAAAATTATGATCAATGCCATGCTCATTACAAAATAGAATAAACTCATCATTATCAAATTATCTACCATGATCACTTCTAATACTACAAATAGCAAGACTAATCACATTTTGAATATGTTTACAACGAGCTGAAAATGCAGAGAAAGTATCACTTTTGTGTGCCAAGAAAATCACCCAAGTAAATCTAGTATAGTTATCCACACAAAGAAGACAATAATATTTACCACCAAGACTTAAAGTTCTAGAAGATCCAAACAAGTCAATATGTAACAATCGAAGAGGCCTAGAAGTGGAAATAATATTTTTGGATTTGAAAGAAACTCTTGTTTGCTTTCCTTGTTGACAAACATCATAAAGTCTATCTTTTTCAAAATCAATTTTTGGTAAACCAACAACCAAGTCAAGTTTTGAAAGTTTTGAAAGCAAGTCCATATGAGCATGTCCTAGCCTTCTATGCCATAGCAGCCAAATTCATTTATAGCATATAAGCACTTAACATCATGATTAGAAGATAAACTATGCAAATCAAATACATATACATTTTCATGCCTATGACCAACAAAAAGCACTTTGTTATCAGTAGAATTTTTAATGGTGCAGTGGGATTTTTCAAAAGTGATATGATTGCCTTTATCACACATTTGACTAATACTAAGTAAGTTATGTTTCAATCCTTCAACAAGCAACGCACTTTCGATAATGGGTGAAGAAATTTTACTAATATTACCTTCACCAATGATCTTCCTTTACTATTGTCTCCAAAGGTTACGTGACTTTCTTTTTTGGATTTAAGGGTTGAGAACATTGCTCTATCACCGGTCATGTGCTTTGAGCACGCACTGTCAAGGTACCACCGGTTATTGATGGATTTTGACCTAAAGCACACCTATAAAAATTAGATTTTTGTTGGCCTTTTAGTACCCATTATTTCTTGGGTCCATGAGAGTTAGGATTTGGAATGTTTTTGGGAACCCACTCCTTTTCATTCTAACAAATGAGTTTTTCTTAACAGGAAATGAAGGAAAGAAGTGACCTTTTATTCCACAATAATGGCATGTGAGATGAGAATGATTAGATGATGCATGAACAAATATCTTTTTAGAATATTTTGCTTTTGAAAAAGGTTTATATTCAATTCCCATTCTTCCAAAGGTTTGATTTTGACTTTTGAGAATTTTATTTAAGGAATCTCTACTATGAGCAAATTTTAAAAGAACATTTTTTTAAATCTTCTATGTTTTCATTTAAAATAATTTTCTCATTTTTCAAAATTTCATTTTCTTTTTTCAAATCATCTACTTTCTTTTCAAAAATGAAAGATTCTTTTTCATTTGAAATTTATTTCTCTTTTTCCATTGTCAAGACTTCATTTTCCAAAGTATTGATCTTAGAAGTCAAGGATTCCTTTTCTTGAGATAAACTTGAGATCATTTTCTTTTGATAACTACTTTTCATACTTAATTTTTTAAATTCAGCATGCAATTCATCAAAAGCAGTTTGTAACTCATCAAAGGTAAATGAGTCATCATTTATCACATTTTCATCTTCAAGTGCCATCAAACATAGATTTGCGACCTCATTTTTGTCAATATCAACCTCTGAGTCGCTGTCATCACTGTTTTCTCCCCATGCTACGATCATAGCTTTCTTCTTGTCCTTTTTGAATTGTTTCTTGAGTTTTGGACATTCTGATTTGTAGTGTCCCAATTTATTGCATTCGTAGCAAACAACTTCAGATTTTTTATGATTTTTTCCCTTTTGAAAATCTTTGTTGAAATCTTTTCTGAAAAACTTCCTTACACCTTGTTTCTTTTTTATAAATCTTTTGAATCTCTTGGTAATGAAAGCCATTTCTTTATCTTCCTCCGAAGCATCTTCTTCTTCTTCTTGCAATTTTGAGGTAGACTTGAAAGGTATCCATTTCTTCTTATTATTGTCTTCTTCTTCTTTTTCTTCTTGTATGATGATCTCATGGGTTAGGAGAGATCCCATTAACTCATCAAGACTTAATGTTGACAAGTCTCTTACTTCTATCATTGCTATAACTTTGTTCTCCCAGCTTTTTGGCAATAGTCAGAGGACTTTTCTCACAATTTCTGCATTAGTATAACTCTTTCCAAGAGATTTAAGACTGTTTATAATATCTGTAAAGCGAGTGAATATTTGGGATATTTTATCATCAGGTTTCATCTTAAAGAGTTCATAGTTATGAACAAGCGAACTTACTTTAGACTCTCTGACTTGAGTGGTTCTTCATGAGTTACAATAAGTTTATCCCAAATTTCTTTTGCCGTAGTACAAGTGCATATTCTGTTAAACTCAATAGCATCAAGTGCACGATATAACATATTAATAGCTTTGGCATTGGATTGAATATCCTTATAATCAATACTAGTCCACTCACTCTCAAGTTTGGGAACTAACAGACCATCTATGATTTTGGTGGGGACTTGAGGACCATCAAAAATAATTTTCCAAACCTCATAGTCAATAGATTGCATATTCGTGATCATACAGGTTTTTCAATAGTTGAAATTTGTGCCATTGAAGAAGGGTGGTCAGTTTGAGGCTTGACCTTCAGGAAGAGAGGAGCTAGGAGTTGCCATAGATCACTCTAAAATGGTTAAGTCACAATATTAGAGACAAGGCTCTGATACCAATTGTTAAACAGAAAGGCAACCCAAGAGGGAGGGTAAATTGGGTGATAAAAAAAAATAGACCAGAAAATAGATTTCAAATGCTAAGGATTAAATGCGGATGATAATCAATGAATACACAGAAAATAAAAGAGAAAGAAAGAAGAACACAGCACAAGAATTTATAGTGGTTCGGCTCACCGGCCTACGTCCACTCCTCAAGAGACCTCCTCGAGAATTTCTTCAATAAGAATCAATGCACCACCAAGCTCCACCTAGCTTGTGGATTTTTACAAAGGACTTACTTCAATTTGTTGAGGACCTCTCAACTAAATGCTTCACTTTACAAGTGTTTTACTCAGAAAATAACGAACAATAATAAGAGATACAACTGTCCTCTTTTACAAATATTCTCTCTCAAAAGATGGATATGAAAATGTAATCTCATAAGTAATTAAAGACTCACTCAGATGTGAAAGTGGAAGTATAATGGAGTATATTGAATGCTCTGGGTTTCTTGTATTCAAGAAGTTTATTATTTTCGAACAAGGAGAGCTTCTTCTTTATAGCATTAATGGCTTCTAGCTATTGGAGAGATTCAGAGACACATATTCTAGCCGTTAGAGCAAATCATAGAAGATATCTTCCTGCTGTTTTTGATCAGGGCAAGGTGTATACAGACTATGGATAGGTCTTGGGAAGAGAAGGATCATTAAATGCACAAGCTTTTCATTTAATGCTCTCCTTCATAGGTCAACTCTTAGTAGAAGATATAGTGACAGAAAAATCTGCTCAGAGATCAGAGATGATGTCATATTCTGCACATGGATCAGAAAAAGTGGCTGAGAAACAATCTGTGTCAGTTTAGATCTGATTTGGCATGTGGGATTTTTTAAACCCAGATTTACAGGTGTCGACCTTTGCAAATTGGGTGTCAACCCTTTGTGTCACGACCTGTTCCTCGTACCCAAGGGTTAAGCATCGTGATGGCCAGTAACTGAAGTTACCTCTAGTAAATTCTTGAACAAATTAATAAACGCGGACAGAAATAATATTTAAGTGAGGGTACCAAAATAATCATCGGAGCTTCTATTTTTATTACAAAATTTATTGATAAAAAATGCCAATATTTACATATACAAATATCATAAAAGTGTTGTGTGTGTCTATTCCGCAGCCTCGCATCTAAGACTTTTCAAAAGCTATTTTTGAATTGCATTGTTTCTTGAAAATTGGTAAACAGCTATAAGCACATGGCAGAGTGAGAAATATTATGCCAAGAGTATAAGAGACATAAAATAGCCATAGATAGTTATGTAACTAAAATATTTAAAAAACTTAGTCTGAACAAATAATCATTTAAGTAGCAAAACTGAGATTATATAAATAAATAATCACAATCACGGTACTAAACAAAACAGAACAGAGGTCACATGAGTGACAGTCAGAACAGAGGTACGAATTCAAGAGGTGGCTCGTACAGATTATAGAGGTGGCTCCCACAATAGTGTAGCACTTATCTCCGCACAGCACTTTGCTCCGCACAGAACAGAGGTCAATAGATCAATGACAATAGAGGGCCACAAAGTGGCCAAACAGAAGTCGATGGTTATTTAAGTCCCCCAAGGCATGGGACTCCCGTGGTGACACTTATAAAACATAATTGTTTATAAGGTCATTGTCAAATATTCTTTAAAATATAAACAAACATATCCATGTGTTTCATTTTAACAAATAGAGTTCAGAAATTAATCTACGTAATTAAAATATTAATATAATTTATAAAACATAACTTGTATAAAATAAATGTGGTAAGTCAAAATATACGTAAAATATATTATGGTAACTCAAGGTATAATATAACTCACCTTAATATTGACCCTTACCATTTTCTTCTTATTTTTACTACCTTCTCATAGGTGTTCCTTCGCTCTCCTTCCTTTTCCCTTTTTTTTTTTTTTTTTTTTTTTCCTTTTTCTACCTTTCTCTTTTTTTTTTTTCCTTTCTTTCCACCCAGTTGATCACCTCATCCCTATTTATAAGGAAGTAAGAACATGGCCCACGTATCTTTCCCATATTTGATTCATAAATTATATAGATTTATACTTATCTTTAATAAATATTTAAGATAGTTACACTATGACCAAGTTTTCTAATATAACTATATAAATAAATTAATCCCTAATTAAATTACAATCTATTGTATACCAACAAAAAATTAATTATTTATTTTTTTACCAAACCTATTATTATTATTATTGTTATTTATTTATTTACTTTTACTTTTATATTTATTTATTTACTATCTTTAACTTTAATTTGGCTCAACTAGGATTATAATTTCATATTTCTGTTAATTTGGCTTCAAATAATAATTTCTAATTAATCTCATAGTTTATAATCCAATGCCAAATTAGATTCTATATTTATTATTATTTATTTAATAATATATCATCACATACAACTATAATATTAGTATAAAATTTAAGGGACAACTTAAATTTTCTGTTAATTTGGCCCCAAATAATAATTCCTAATTAATCCCATATTTGATAATCCAATACGAAATTAGATTCTGTATTTATTATTATTTATTTAATAATATATCATCACATACAACCATAATACTAGTATAAAATTTAAGGGACAACTTAAATTTTCTGGTTGTTACACTTTGCTCTTCTTTTCTTCTCTGAGTTTAGTTCTAGTTGTTCTTGGTGTCAACCCTTATCATTTTTGATGTCGACCTTTTCTGTTCTTTGGTGTCGACCATTACTACTGGATTGCATACTGAAATTTAGTGTCGACCCTTGTTGTGGGATTGCACATTAAAATTTAGTGTCGACCCTTGCTTCTAGAACACTTAGACATTTTGAGCTTTTCACTCTTGTGTTGACCCTTGCTATTTTGGTGTTGACCCTTGGACCTATTTCAAGTATAAATAGAATTTTGCATACAAGTGTTAATCTTAAGTTTTGAAAGGCCAAAAATCATTGAAAAACTATACTTTAGAATCATATAACTTCTGGAACAATTGAAGCACAATTTGTATACTATTATTTTGAAAACTTTAAATAACAAAATGAATTCAAAATATTTGTCAATAATCAAAATCAATAAGAATTTAAATTTGAATAACCTTGGGGCTAACAAAGGTTATCGTTCACGGTTGTCAAGCTTATTGTCGTCTGACGTCCGGAGCAAAACAGAACTGAACTGGAATGAAACTGGGCCAAAATGCCTTAGTCGATCGTCCCCCAGACATCCTCCCAGACGTCCTCCTAGATGTCTGCTTGGTCGTCCAGGCCTGCACAGAGCTGTAGAAGAATTTTGCCAAAATTTGCCTTAGCCGGTCGACTGCTCGGTCGTCTACTGTGTGTTGTCTCGGCCTCCTATGTTCTACTGCTCTGCTACTGCTTTGGTGCACTAGTTTGGTTCCTATTTAAGCCTCATTTTGAACTCAAGAATGGTATGGTTATGATAGAAACATAGATAAAAATATGATGGAATAAATTATAAGAATTCAATCTATTTTGCTCTTACAAATAAATCAAAACAAAATAAAAAACAATCATCAAAATATAATATGTCTATCAGTTATGTTCTTTAATAGTTGTTCAAATGTATATAGATATCTTTCTTATATACTTCCTCAATAAATTTTGAGGTAGCGTTTGGTAATGTTTACGTTTTTTGTTTATGTTTACAAAAATTTTATAAACTAATTTTTGTTTATTTTTTAAAAAACATAAACTAAAAACGTGTTTGATTTGAACAAAATGTTTGAATAATTTTAAAAACATAAACTAAAAAATATGTTTGTTCAAGCTGAAAATATTTATCTTTATTTTTTAATATTTATGACAATGAGATCATACACATTATAATTGGAAAAAAAAATTTAATTGAAAAAAAAAATTAATTGAAAAAAAATTAATTGACAAAAAAAATTAATTGAAAAAAAATTATTAGTCAAATTTTTAAATTTTTGTTTAAAAATCAACGTAAATTCATTTTTTGAATTTTTTTTTTAAAATTTATAAATTGAGACAACTATTTATAAATCAAAAAAATTATCAAATAAATTTTTATAATGATTCTTAAAATTTTTATAAATATAAACTGAAAATTAAAAATAAAATGATGACCATACATGCCGTGAATGTTTGAGGTCGTTGGGAAGCATTAAATGCAAATGTTTAGAAAAGTATCACGTGCCTGTCAAATTTAAAAGAGAAATATAAAATTCTCAAACAAGGCAGTCGCACTTTTGTAGAGGAGTCAATAACTTATATTGTGGCTGAAATACGTTTGATTTTTTTTGTCATAGAGTTGACAACTTTTAGAGAGGGATCGATACTTGAATCTCTAATGATTTACTAAAAGAAAAAAGCATGGTAATTTGAATTGGAGAGAGCTTGAATGGGTGTTGGCCGGTCGTCTGTCCAGATGATTGGCCGGACGTCCGCCTGGATGATCGGGTGAAAGATTGTCTATTGCGGTTGTTACATTGTCGACCTCGACTGTCAGCCTCCTTACCGGATGACTGGCCGGACGAACGACAAGATGAATTTCGAATTACCAAGCATTGCTCTTACTAAAAAATGTGAACCACTTGAAAACAAAGAGTCTGACACTTTTATCACATCCTATGAAAATCCCCAAAAAAATTATCCAAAAAAATTTCAGGCAGCGGTTTTACATAAGTCAAGAATTAGCAACCTCCAAACATTTTGACTGAGTTCTCAACCGCGTGAATAAGATTTAGGCGTTGTTTGGAAAGACTAAATAAGTGTACTTTTTATCTTTTTAGACAAAAAAATTGAGGTTGAAAATATGGATGTTTGGGTTAACTTTTTGACATTTTATGAAAAAATGTGTAATAAAAATTAAAAATTTGACTTTTTTGTAGATTCCCAAACTTAGCCTTAATCAATTTTAACTCATCTCTATGAAACTATAGAACTCATGGCAAGTGTTTTGCTTTAAAATACCGTTTGCAAGTTCAATCCCTTTTAAAATAGGGGAACACAAAACTGGTTTAGTGTTGAAAAATGTGTAAAAAATATATTGAAATGTGTAAAAGACATATAAAAATATATAATAGTATTTTGGAATATGTGAAAAGTATATTAAAATTATAAATATTTTGTCATTTTTTTGCTTCTTATTGATAACTTTTTAAACTGTCATTAACAGGACTTTTCAAAATATTGTCATCAAAAGTTACTATTAATAAAATCTTGGGACTGACAATCATGTTGAATGAAATATAGACAAGTTACATCCCAAGTTGTTTTTGATAGTTTCTCAAAATGGGATGGGACCCTTCAAATGATGAACTGATGGTTAACCCAAGGTCTAAATCACAGTCTCACAACAGTTGGTTTCCTCATGTCTTGCACCTTAATTGGCTACCTTAGCCTTTTGAGCTCTGATGAAGACACTTGATGGAAAAATGTCAGAGAAGCCACCAAATACCCTTGTTCAAAGTCTACACCACATATTTCATTTTCATATTCCTATACATTGAAAGAAAGTGTGAAAATTTTCGGTGCTATGGCAAAATTTAATGCGAAACATGGAACTTAAATTAAAAACTGTATACCAAAATGACCCGTCATTGATCCAAGCTACACAACAGAAGTCAAGGAAAACCCAACAGAAATTATCACATGGGTCTAGATATCACATAATTGTATGCTTAATTAACGAAGTTTTGTAAACATATGGACGGATACATAATCAACACGGTGTTTCAAGAATATACGATAATTACTCCCATCTCAGTGAGAAGGAAAACATTTTATTAGCCATAAAATTCAGATTTGAACTTCATTCACTCCCCAAATAATGGAATGATGTTCCTGCTCTTCTCCAAAAAAAAAACAAAAAAAAAACAAAAAAACAAAACAAAAATGTGTTAGTCTTTAATGCTTGAGATCTTGACAAATTGACAAAATTTCAGGCCAGAAAGGTAAGGGAGATTAAACACTATGAATCTTATCTTGTGGATCCTATTATCTCACCACTTATCTTAAGAATCTTATCTTTTCCAACACAAATATACCCCTAAAGTTAATACGAACAGATGTCTTCAAAACCCATGTAATCCTTCTCCTCGATCTCGTCAATTATTTCAGCTATGCCAACACCACCTGTTACAAAATAATCAACCCTTAAATTCCAAGAAAAAAGTCAAAATAATAATAATAATAATAATAATTCCTAGGAAAATACAATCAATCCAAAAAAATAAAACTTGCCTAATGAGATTGCACTAATAAAAATTGTGCAGGCCAGAATGAAGATGATCAAAGATGCCCTCCCTAGAATGGTGATTATTCTTTTCACCACATGTTGCCCTACAAAGGCTGCAATGGTAGCCACTGCAGCAAAGTAGAGAGCTGCACAATCAAAACAACCAAATATGTGTGTTTTAATCTCTCCGGACTAGATGAAAACAAAAACATTGTTTTTAGTTTTCTCTAAACAGGAGAAAAAATTGACAAAGTTGCCAAACAACACCTCAATCCTTCCAAAATAAGAAATTTGATAGGAAGACTAACCATATGGAACTGGGAAACGCTTGAGAAGGTAGTATTCAACGACAGACATGGATGAGGAGAACAGCATGGCAAAGGTAGCTGTGGCACTTGACACCTGCATAAGAATGTGCTCAACTAGTCAGTCATCACCCGTGACTGCCATTAATAGGAAAAGCCCTAGTTGCTAGCTATTGAAGAGGATATACACAGGGATGGATCGGGAATTCTTAATGTAGACACTGCAAATATAAATATATATAATTAACTTTTTTTTAAAACAAAGAAGGTATAAACTACGACATTGATTTCTATCAGAATAAAATGTGAAAAATATTATGAAAACATATGTAACATTTTTAGTGTTACCAAAGATAGCGATCATAAAACAATCTATATACTAAAGTGAGTTTCTTAACTTGAACTCGATGATATTTCATGTTATTAAAAGCTTTCTCAATTGAAAAAATCTAAAAACCTCCTATGTTGATTTTTGTGATTATATATTATTTTTTAAAAAAATATAAAAAAAAAAAAAAAAATCAAGAAAAAGAGACACAAAAGATTTACGGAAAAAAAAAACCATGGACACCTTCCAATCAAAAAAAAAAAAACCACCAAACCCCCACCGAAACTAATCCACTAGAAAGGAAAAAAGGAATTACATTCACTCAATTAATTATCTATTATCTAAACCAACTACGCCCACCAACCTCTATTCTATGTGCCTCTTCCAACCTTATCACCCTCTTTTCTTTACGAGCCTGAGCCACCACCACACACACTCAAGAAATTCGCCCGATTCGGATTAATCCAGAACTCAAGAACAACTCTCTGTGTGTAACAAAACAAACAAAACCTTTGATCTTTTTGATTCATGAGTTGAAGACTATAAAGAGAAAGAAAAAAAAAAAAAAAATAAAAAAATAAAAAAAGATAGAAAAAAAGAAAGAATAAAGGAATAGTTAATTAGTTTTGGGAATAATTAAACTAAACTAAAAAAAAACCAAAAAACCAACTTTGTTTGGAAGAAATCCAACTTGTGAAAAGAAAAAAAGAAACATGAAAAAAAAGAAAAAAGAAAAAAAAAAAAAAAAAAAAAAACGAAAAAAGGAAAGGCGACGCTTTCTCGCTTCGGCGAGAGTTCGCGAGAGTGATTTCTTTTAGTCTTTTCCGAGCCTTTTTTCGATTTGCGGGTCTTAGGCTCAGCGACACTTTCTTTTCTTCACGTTTTCTTTGGCTTTTCTCGGAGGCGCTTGCCTTAGCTCGGCGAGGCATTAGCGAGAGCAGAAAGCGCCTTAGCTCTTCGAGCTCAATGAGAGCTGCACGACGACATGCAAATTTGAATTTTTTGTTGAATTAATGAAAATTTCGATTGACGCAAATATTAACAAGGCAATGTTCCCAAGGATCAATCAATCAACATTTCTCTCAAATCAAATTTATATTTGTAGGATTTCATAAAAATTTTAATTGCCATATAAAATAATAGAAACTAAATAAATAAAAAAAAAAAAATAAAAACAATAAAAAAATAATCAATAAATATGATCAAAAAACTCATCCACTTTCTTCTTTTCTTGTAGGTTAGGGTTTCTAATCAGTATTAGTGAAGTGAAATTAATTTCCTTTTTATAGTTTGCTCAAATTTTGACCCAATGTCCACAGAAATAGAGAGGTGATCACCTATGAAGCACGGACACCTCTCCGAAGGCTGCGTATCAGTGTCAGACACATGTCGGATATGGACACACGGTGGACACGTGTCCGACATGCAGCAGAGAGTGTTTGATTTTTTTTTTTGGCAGTCGGACACGTAGTGGAGACGTAGAGGACACGATCAGGACACGTTTGGGGTCAATTTCATAATTTATGAAACTTCTGTGGGGGTCAATTTGTAAAACACAAAAACCAAACAATATCTAACCCTAAATCGCGACAGAAAACAGAAGAGAACAGAGAGAAACCTAGTCGTCAGTGGTCTTTCGTCGCTCATCGGTGGTCGTCACTCGCTACTGTTGCAGTTATCTAAGGTACACTTCGCTACTCTTCTTCATTCTTTTTCTTCGTTCTTCTTCTTTGATCTTCTTCGATCTTCTCTCTCTCTCTCTCTCTCTCTTGTAGTCGCTCTCTCTCTCTCTCTTCTCCTTTAATTTGAGCTTTTATTTTGTTTTTCCTTTTTTTTTTCTTTTATATGGTCAGTCAGTGTAAATCATCAGTTCTCTCTCTCTCTCTCTCTCTCTTTTCTATTTTGAACTTTTATAATTTTTTTTATATTGATGGAATGCAATAATATGTTATTTGTATTTTTAAATGTTTATTTTTTATAATTTTAATAGTATTATTTTGTATTATCTTTTAATGCTTTTTTTTAAAAATAATTTTATGACATATAATAAATAAATTTGATTATATATATTGAACGTATCCCTAAAGATGTCGTGTCCCCTATTTTTTTAAAATTTGCATGTCTCCATGTTCATGTCGTGTCACGTATCCATATCTGTGCTTTATAGGTGATCACTTTAAAATCAAACATAAACTACAGTTGATTGGAAAGCATGAAATGCACCTGAGGAGGGATTCCCAACTCCAAAAACAGAGGACTCAGAATGAAACCACCACCAAGACCTAACAACCCACCAACTATCCCGGCCAGAACACCACAGGTACAGTAAAGAACCAACTGGTGCACTCGCCAGGTTGTTACTTCCTCTCCCTTGGATGCTATTACTCTCCTCCCTTTGTATAAGTTTATTGCTTGATATCCAGATGCCCCAACAGCCACGGGGATCTGAAAAAACCACAAAAGGAAAAGAAAACCACTCATCTTGATGAGCAACGATCACATATGCAGGCCTTTTTAACTCTTACTTGAGCAACAAAAATTACCTGCAACAGATTCAGTACCCAGTATGCTGCAGAACAGCTTGTTGTGTAATTCTGTCAAACACAAATAGTTTCTCAGTACCTTTGCTTTAAAAATAAAAAATATTGTCAATGAAAATGTTTGAAGAAAAACAAAAATACAACAAATAGAAACCTTGCCAATCTGTAGAGCAAGGATAATGGCCCAGACAGCAAAAAGAATACCAAGTTCCTTCCAGTAAATATTTTGGATAATAGAAACCTGGGAACACTACAATAGTCAGCCCTTGTGACAACTAGTCACAAATATACACGTTGATTTTTCTGTGCATTACCTCTGATGCTTTAGATTCATCGGATTCCATTTGAGTGCCATTGCTAGGGCCTCCAGGTAAAGGTTTGTATTCCACTTCTTCACTACCACCATCTGATTACAGCGTTAAAAATTATTTGGATCGAATCAAAACTTTATACAAAATTAACCTAACAGGGATTAATTCTTCGAAATTCTAGGATTGAAGAGGGGGCAGGACAAACTAACCATTAGATGCCGAGAGTCTGGCAGCATCCTGGAAATAAAAAATAAGTGAGACAAGAGATCAATAATATTTGCATTACATAACAAAACTACTATGAAAATAGAGATCACTACCTTTTTTATTATAGTTTCTTTCTTCCATGTCTCAAGACCCTTGAAAAATGCCTTAATTGATGTGCCTGCAGATAATCCTGACCGGTAAAGAAGATTGTTGGAGAAGAGAACAGAGGCAAAGCCAGAAATTGGAAGGATTATTACCTAAAAACAGAATAATGAGCAAGACGGTAACCATCCAGTCCGCGAAAATCACATTAAAAGCAACTCCGATGCTAATTCCAAGCACCAACATTGGTTGAAAGAGAAGGGCGAGGTCATAGTCGATAATGGGTAGGTCAAGAGTAGGATGCCTTAGCTTGAGGTTGAAGAAAACACTTGCAGCTGCTGCACCTGCTATCATACCTACAAAGCAAACAGAATGACCATTTTCAGCTGTGTTTTCACTAATTTTCAATGTGTAGCAAACAAAAGCACACAGTTTCAGATCTGTGTTTGTTTCTAATTTTCAGTGTGGAGTGATGTATAGGAGTGAGCTATGCAGAATCAAAGACATAGAAACATTTCTTTCTTTTTTTTTTTTTTTGATAACTACGTGTCCGAACTAGTATGCATGCACCTCGACTAATCTTGGGGCCTTGAAGTTAACAATTGGAGGCCCATTGGGGGACTCAAACTCAAGACCTTGGATCTCATTCTCAAGTCTTTACCGCTGGGCAAACCCCCATGGGTTGCATAGAAACAAACTTATTCATTCATTAAGTGTTTGTTTGTTTGGGTGGGTTGGATTAGATGAGATTTATGTTGATTGTTGGCTGAGTTTCTCCATAGAAGTCAAAATTGGCTGCGTAGCGAAGAAAATGAAGTGAGCTATGGATTTCATAAATCTGGTTCAGCCGAGCTAGATGTTGTGTAGGGTGGTTGTTGGCAAGCTTGTTGGTGGCTTGTCGGTGGCCAAGCTTGACTTTAGCTATCCCATTTTGTGTATAAATGGAAGTTCATGTGATGGGTTTGAGGAGCAGCAAAGATGTAGATATCAGAGAGAAATTTGTGTTTGTGTGTGAGTGAGTTGAGGTGAGATCCTCCTCCTCCATTGTTGTATTTGTATTTGTTTTGTACTCTCTTAGAAATTAGGAAAATTCGCTACCCGTCGATGTATGCGCATTGTCAAACTATGTAAAACTTGTTTGCTTGTTTGTTGGTGTATAATTTGCATTTGTTTCTAGGCTTTTGGGCACAACAATTGGCATCAGAGCAGAGCATTGTTTGTGCATTTGTTGCGAAACAGAGTTTCGTTTGCTTTGTTTTTTGAAATTGCCCAGAATTTGAAGTTGTCGAATCAACTTTCAATACACCAAGAGGTTCGTCTTGTCGAGAGGATTCCGACAGCATAAAGAACAACTCAAACAGTGTCCGAATGAATCCACATAGTTACTGAAAGATTCAGCGCGTATGTAGCACTCATCATCTTTCCAAAAAATTGAGATTTGCAGGGATGACATCAGCCATCAGCCCTCAGCCCAATCAGTGCCTAGTCAGTAGCCCAATCAGTGCCACATGTATGACACGTCCGCGTACCACCACATCATCAATAATTTCATAAATTTGTATTTTGGCCCCTAATTTGTAGTGAAATTGCATTTTTACCCCTAAATTTTTGATAAATTGCAATTTGGCCCCAGTTATTTTTGAAATTTTCAGTTTAACCCCTAAAAATTTGAGAAATTTTAATTTGATCCCTGAAAAAGGTGGAGAAATATTGCATATTGTTTGGAATGGAAAATTTGAATGGTGGACTGATGGAATTTGATTGCACGACGGCATCGGATCACCCCATATGGGTGAAGGGGTGATAAATTTTGTCCACCTAGTGGTAGACCTTCAAATCTTTGGTGTAACGTGTGGTTACTTGGTGATCCTCTATGGTGGATCTGCATTTGTTGATCTTGAAAGACTGCATTTGTCGATTTAGAGAAGATTTTGTAGCAATCTACTTCAGATTTTGATAGAGCTTTGGCATTCTTTTGCAACCTCTTGGAGGCATTGTTTTGGCGGTCTTTCATAGATTCTTGGTGACTTCTTTGAAGTTGTGATTTGCAAAGATTATTTTTAAAGCTCATTTAGATCTATGGTTGCGCTTGATTAGATCCATTGATGCCTCCTATTTTGTGAGATTTGTGATCATTTCTTCCTCTCATTGATTTGCATCGTTTGCATTGTTCTTCAACTCCATATTCGAAAACATCAACTATTGGTAGTCTGGGTGATGAATCAGGCTTTGTTTGTTTTGCTTCCACTGAAATGTTGTGATCGTTGATGTTTATTGAAGATTGGAGATAAGATTGTTGAGGAAAAACTTGAAGATGGTGATTTTGAATCTCATCATTGTGGAAGGAAAGTTTTGGAAAATTTGTAGCTTTATTGTTATATTTGGATCCATCCCCCAATCTGTGGTTGGATTTGGAGGAGATAGATCGTTTGCAGACTTAGTTGAGTCAATTGGGGCTATTGGAATTAGGCACCTGTGGTGCATGTGCCTTTGTGGGCAATTTGTGACAACTTTGAAGATGGTTGGACATTTTTTGTCTGCCATTTGAAATGTGAAGTTTGAATTGGAATCTAGAGTTTGCTCCATACTTCAGAATTTGGTTAAAGCTTAATATGTTTGGTTTGTTTGGATAAGAGCCCACTTCGGTTCTCTTAGAATTTGTTTGGTTCGAGCTCGTAAAAGCATACTTGTGTTTGATAGTGATCAAACTTGAAGTTTGAATTTGGTACCCACTTTCAGAGTTGCTTGGAAGGGGAATTTGAAGCCTCCTATTGATTTTGGATTGGTCTCCTCAACATTGGTTCAAGTGGTTTGCTCACCATGGTTTTGTTTGTAGTTATTGAGTATGACTTGGTTGGCTCCTTTGGTTTTGCATTTGGAATTTGGCACCATGGTGGAATATGGAGTTTGGAATGTGTTGCAGAAAAACTGAAAGAATTATTTCGTTTTGTTCTGCAATCTGTTTGGATTGGCTCCATATGTCTCGAGCTCTTGAATCTGCTGTTTGGTTTGGTTTGTTTGAGAGCACTCATTTGCTTCATTTGGTTCAGCAGAATTGGTTTTTGGTTTGTTTGGTATTGGTTTGTGTTTGCTTTGAATCACTTGTTTGGTTGTTCAAGTTTGCATGACTTGGTTGTTTTGGTAGTTGGAGAATCTTACATTTGTTGATTGTTGGCTCAACTTCTCCATTAAAGTCAAAATTGGTTGCGTAGTGAAGAAAAAGAAGTGAGCTATGGATTTTGTAAATCTGGTTCAGCCGAGCTAAATGTTGAGTAGGATGGTTGTCGGCAAGCTTGTTGGTGGCTTGTTGGTGGCCAAGCTTGACTTTAGTTCTCCCGGTTTGTGTATAAATGGGAGTGCATGTGATGGGTTTGAACAGCAGCAAAGATGTAGATATCAGAGAGAAAATGTGAGTTAATTGAGGTGAGATCCTCCTCCTCCATTGTTGTATTTGTATTTGTTTAGTACTCTCTATTGACGTAGACGCATTGTCGAACCACATAAAACTTGTTTGTTTGTTTGTGGATGAATTATTTGCATTTGTTTCTGGGCTTTGGGCACAACAATTAACATTCCAAAGATTGTTAGTTCAAAGATTATCAATCATTTTGAATAGTGTATCACATCTCGTGTTTTGATTGACTCAAGATTATGATGCTGGATTGATAAAATTCTATCAATTTTGCAATTTAACTAATTAATTTGAATCTCTCCTCCATCTTAAGATTCAATAGTCACTCACACCTAAGTGTATCACACCCCCATATTGTTAGTTATGCTCTTATTACAACCTTCTAACCTGTAATTTTATTTATTGATTCATTTATTTTTTTGTGTGGGTAAAAAAACAAACAAAACAAAACAAAAAAACACTCACCAAGGATCCGTTCTTAAAATTTTGAATTCCTCTATTCCAATGTACTTCCGTCAAACTATTGTACCTCATATTCTCCTGCTTCGAGATTTTTATCACATCATGCGATTATAAACATATTGTGACAGGGACAGAATGACAAGGAAATTTTGATCCCTACCACAAAAAAAAAAAATGGGAATCTGAATAATCTCCATGGGAAACTTCAGCATCCATGATTGTGGAAACTTATGAGCAATAATAAGTAACAAATCTATACAGAATTACGTAACGGATTTGTATCAAGTCATTAAAAATTAAAAAAATTTGTTAAATTAACTTGTTATTTAAAAAACTGTCATTACCACATTATGCTGATAAAGTTTTATATATAAAATTTATGTTTGCAACACTTACATTTTGACATTGCAGCTGATGATTTGGCATCAAATCCAATGATTAGAGTAAGCATTGGAACAAAAATTCCTCCACCACCAACACCTCCAACACTCCCAAATGCTGCTCCAAAGAAGCCAACTACAGTCCCCACTATGATTTGCCAACCAAATTTCATTTCCTGTCAATTGCAATTTCACAAATCAAATAAACAAATTTAAACCAGCCACTCTAACATCATGTTGAATCTCTCAGAACAGTTTATTTTTGGGTTAATTATAAGAAATCTCAATTATTAACTAATATTACTTTACTTTTTATTTATAAATTAGTACGTATTGATCCCTTAATTATAAAAATATATTCATTTTTTTTCAGAATACCTTTAAAGGTTGTATTTATGCAATAAAAATATATTCTTTAATAGTTGAGGGATCTTGGTAATTAATTCAAAAAAAAAAAAAAAAAAAACAAAAACTTACCGGCCAAACATGCTCATAACCCACTTGACCTTTTTTCCATAAGAATTTGAGTATTTGTTTAAAGTAATTCGGATCAATCTCTTGAATAGTTCCATTTTCTTTGCTTGGAAAGTCCTGTTTCATGCTACTTTCTGTGGAAACAAACACAAAAGAATGAAGAAGAAGAAGAAGAACAATGGCTACCACTGCACTTAGAAGCTTTCCTTGTAATCCAATCTCAGCCATCAAATTACTCAATACCCACTTCTCTTCTCTCTCTGAATGATCAATCAACTCTTTCTTTTCAAAACTTGGAATCAAATACTCCAAATTTCAAATTTTAGCATACAATTCTTTTCAAAACTTGGAGATAGATGCCTCGTAATGGTTCTCTATCTAAAATATATGGTGGGAGTTTTGTCTCTCTCTCGCTTTCATCATTTGTCAGCCCCGCTTCCTCTGTCTTTCGTTCTCCATCCTCTGTTTTTCTTTCTCTCTCTACAGACGTATCATCGTTTCTCTCTCCACATGCACATATGGCTGAAACTCTTTGTTGTCAAAGCAAACACATCTTTGACAGTCTCTGTTTGGTTCGTAAGAAATGAAAAAGAGCATTCTGGTTTCTCAACCATGTGATGTGTTGGGTTTGAAAATTATCATTGGATTCTCAAGGGAGACTAGAGTGGAAAGATAAGTGGGGTTTGAAGAGTAATATTATAAAAATAATCAATTGCTTTCTCAAGGGAGATTAGAGTGGAAAATAATTCACTCTGATTAACATTTTTAGAATTTATAATTTTTAAAATTTTATTTTTGTCGTTTTTTGGTTTTATTTTTTGTTTTTATTAATTTTTTAAAATATTTTAAGTAATTTTTAAAATTTTTAAATATACCTAATATAAATACACTTAAAAAGTATAATATTTATAAAAAAATCTTTAAAAAATTCACTAAATACCAAAAAATTTTAAAAAAAATTAAAAATTAAGTATATATTTCATATATTTTTATATTTATTATTTTTTAAAATATTTTTTCTCAAATATTTTACTATTTAGATACATCTAAGTAAAGTATATTTGAAAAAGTAAAAAGATTATTTAAAATTTTAAAAATATTTACTAAAAACAAAAAAATACAAAAAATAAAAAATTTAAATTCTAAAAAATTGAGCCTTCATTTGGCATAAGTTAAAATGGGGGTTTTTTTTTTTTTGTTGCTAAAATAGTCACACAAAAAAAAAAAGGCTTTTTAACACAATAGAACAAAATGTCACATTTAAACCATAATTATTTTATTTTTTCTCTTAAAAAAATAAAAAAAACTAAAAAAATTATCTCCAAACGAGACTTTTTAGTCCTAGGCTAAAATATCTAAAAAGCTAAAAAACTAAAAAGCAAACTCACATCCCAAACGAATCTTAAATTCAGAAAATTAAAATCAAACATATGGGGCATTTCTCTAATGTCTGGTTTGAAGAGACTTATGAAAAGAAAATAAATGATTTTTTTAGGGAAATTGTAACATAAGGCTATATCATATACATTTATAATTATGTTATTTTCATTTTTTTAATTATGATTAATTTTTCTTTAATTATGATATTGTTTTAGTTATAACTCATGAGATCTTCATTTATACCTTATGTTATGTTTAGTTATGATATTCTTTTTTAGTTATAACTCAGAAAGTGTAAATTATGTCATTTTTTTCTTTAATTATCAGGTGCATATAGTATACACTCTTTGAGAGATGTGCTCCATAGTGTTTTCCGATTTTTTACTAGAATATAAGACATGAGCCTCATTTTTTATTTATTTATGAAGGAACAAGCTTGTCTCCAATCTACAAAGTAGACTGGACGGTATTGTTGGGCTCGTGGAACTCACCATAGGTCCCATTTCAATAATTTGAACTGTTTAATGAGTAGAGCTTGTCAAGAATTTCATCCTTACAAAAAGTTACATTGATTGAATATCGATAACCTTGATCAGAGCATATTTTTTTAATGATAAATATGATTTTAAAAATAAATTGTTAACAAAAATATGTTATGATCAAGGGACTATCGATATCCGATTAAAGTAATTTTTTACAAAAATAAAATGTTTAACGAGTTCTATATATTAAACAGTTTAAATTATCAAAATAAGACTCGTGATAAATCTCATAGACCTAATAAAGACTGGCCCAATTCACTTTGTGAACTGTAGACAAAGTTCTTTTTTTGAAAAATGCATGCTTTCAATTTATTTTGGGGGGAAAAAAAAAAAAAAACTATCACATCGTTGTCTTTATTTTTTAAAACGTTTTTTTTTTAAAAAATTTTATAAAGAGTTAAAAAATTAATTAAAATAATCATTTCTCAAATGAGCTCTAAAAATTTAATGAGAAATGATTTTTTATATTATAACAAAACAATACTATTTCTGTCCCAAATTATTTGTCTAGTATGAAAACAAGAACTTAAAAAAATAATTTGTTCCCGTGTTAAAATTTTTAAATTTTTTTTTAGTAATTAATAGTAGGTACAAAAATTATAAATTTCAACACGAGATATAGTATTTTTAAATTCTCATTTTCGTGTCGAACTAACAATTTGAGACATATGCAGTATTTAGTTTTTTTCTCTTACAATCTCTTCATTTTTGGAGAGATTCAAAATTGAGGTTGCAGGAGAAATAGTTTACTTTCCACTTCTTTCCATTTTCACTTTATTTCTCTAATTTTTACTATTCAAACTAGCGATATAAATCAAGAGAAATACAAATTTTTTGGTTTTGTTTTGGGACAAGTTAAGAAAAGTGTCATTTTTCATATATCTTCATTAATTAGATTATACAAGAGAAAAATAAATGGTTTTTATCTTATTTTTCCCAAACAATATTCATCATATTAGGATATGGATATGATTTCTTTTTTTTTTTTTTCTTTATATTTTGATGAAAACTTTTGCTATTAATGGCAACTTGACATTCAAAAGGATAGTAGTGTGCTTTGCAAGAGTTTAATTTTGGGAAAATCACACACGGGGAATTTCATTTTTGTGTAACTTAAAAAAATTGTTTACATATTAATGATAAATCTTACAGCATTAAAAGTAAATTTTATAAACTTTTCCATGCACTTGAAATTATTTTTTGCACTTTTCACTTATATGTTATTTCCCATATTACAAATCAGTGAACAATTTAAAAAATAATTACAGATTTATATAAATTTTATAACTTTAATTATTAATATTTATTAAGTTTATCATTGATTTTTAATTTTTTTTGAAATGTTCATTAATTTGATATTTCTACTTTAATTTTTATTTTTATTTTTAAAAAATAATTACAAATTAGAAAAAGTGCTAACACAATTGACCTCCTATCAAAATAGACACAATCATTTAAAAAAAGAAAAAAAGAAAAAAAGAAAAAAGAAAGTGACCTCCTACACAAATAGACACAATCATTTTTCGTTATAATTGTAGATTCATAATATTAGTGTTATATCAAATTGCTCAAACAAACAAGTTGTAGTTTGACAGGCTGAAATCCAATAACAACTAGTCTTTCTTGTTTTTGCACATGAATAACAACTAGTCAAAGCTTTAGCTATATTGACAACCAGAAAATAAAAAAGTAAAAAATAAAATTATTCATAAATAAAATTTATATAAAACGATTTGCAAAAAGATTGCAGTAATATCATTTTTGTAAATAAATTATTTTTATATGTGTTTTGTTTTAAAGTGAAAGGTTCACATACATCATTATATATATAATTAAAAAAAAAAAAAAACTAAAAATTTTCTATTTATATATCATTACTAAAAGAAAAATTTTAGGTGCACAAAAAAATGAAACACAAAATACACTGACGTGAGATAAATGTTCACAATTATAAATACAAATATTGACAGCTACAAGTATAAGTTCTCTCTCTTTTTTTTTTATTCTTTTTTTTTTTTTTAATTTTGTATATTATATGTTTACTTCCTTCTAGAGGTGTTCGCGGTTCGGTTGCAGTTGGAAAATCTCTAATCCACTATTCATTCGCCGGATTGAAGGATACGGATTGAACGGATTGGCAGATTAATGGATGAATGTGAATCGGTTTGGCGATTTAAACTCTTATAAATTTTGAACATAATACAATAATTTATCAACATTTTTTTATAACAATTCAACTTAACATAATCAAAAAATTATCAATAAATTGTCAAATACCAAAAATAAATACATATAAAAAAATCATGCATTATCAAAATTATTTCATTACTTTTTTTTATTTAAAAACTATTTAATTTGAATTTTTTAAAAAAATAACAAAATTAACCCTTATATTTTCCACACAAAAATATCAAATATCAACACTTGTCATTTGATAAAATGATTTCTAAATTGAAAACATAATAGAATATTTAAACTCTTTTTTAATTGAAAATAAAAACAGAATATCTAAACAAATTAAAAATATAAGTCTTATAAATTACTAGATGTGCTCGCAGTTTGGCGATTTTATTACGACTAAAGGAATTTTAAATTCGTCATCTGTCCAAAATTAGGTGAATTGAAAAAAATTAATTTACAACCACCCGCTCATCGTTATGCATTCGTAAAAAATGCGACAAATCAATTCAGTTCAATCGATTTGGAAGTATCTGCTGATCACCCCTACTTTTATATAAGGTTGAGCAAGGAATTTATAAAATTCATAATCCGATCCGGTCCAATCCAATCCAATCCGGTAGGTTTGGATTGATTTTTTGAATCTGTGATTCGGTTTCGGTTTAAAAAATTAAAAATTCATAGTCCACAGATTAGTTTCGGATTGAATCTACGGTTCTGGATTGGAATCGATTCAGACCGTATACAAATAACTTATATTTATATTATAGACCATCCCGCATAGTATCTTTTTTTATTCCATATAAAACCTAAACTTACATAGTATCTTCTTTTATTACTTTTATTTGTTAATTTTTAGTTTTAATTTGTAATGATCTAAATACTTATGTAAAACTAATTTTTTTATAATTGTTTAAATTTTAGAATAGTATGCCGTTATTATGAAAAGATATGTTGTTATTGTGGCGCTAAAATGATACTATGTTTATATTTTTATGAAATTAAAATATTTTATATATTTTTTTATTATTTAATTATATGAATCCATAATCCTAAACCGATTCAATTCATATTTAAATAAATTGATTTAAATTAATTTCATAATTTAAACAAATTAAATTAATTTTAATTTTTCTAAAATTATAACCAACAAATAAATTTTGATTTTATCTCAATCCAAACGACGTAACCTTTCGTTGGCATTTTGGCGGTGAGGGGTAAGGGGTGTACGGAGATTGTCACTTTAATGGGGTAACTTGTGATTGTGACACTTGAAAAAAACAGGAAATGCACGGACAAGATTTAAGTGGCCATTCTAGGATTTTTGTGTAGAGGGGTCATTTAAATTTTGTTCTTTCAATTAAGAAAAAAAAAATTAGAACTTCAAAATTAACAATTTTAATAATTTTTAATTAGTGTATGGGTCTTATATGATGTGATATTTTAATTTAATTTTATTTTTATTTTTCACATCATTAGTACTCTTTTAGAACTCTTAAATTAGAGAGATGTATAATTTATGTTCAATTAAATGCAAATTATTTATCTACATTTAAAAAAGATAAAAGATAGCTTTAGGCTCTGTTTGGTTGTGTTTTTAAAACATGATTCTACACCTACATTTGCAAATGATGTTTGAAACTCTAAAACTCTGCAGAGAACTTTGAGACAAGCACGATTTTCGAAATTTTTTTTTTACAAATTTTGCCTAACTGGCCGTCCCACCGGTTAACCAGTTGGTTGACCGAAATAGTGATTTTTTTTTTGGCAATTGATATGGTAATTTTTATATATTCGTAAAAAAAATTTTGAATTTTTTAAAAAAATTTATGTGGAGTTGTATGTTTGGTTATGAGTTGTAATTTTTTGTATCAAATATCAAATGTCACATCAACAATTCTCCACTCAATTCAAAACTCTTTTCAAAAGTATTTTCAAAACTCTTTACCAAATAAATTTTCTACACTCAAATCATAATTCCAAATTTCACAAACTCAAACTACAACTCATACTCTCAAATCATATTTACAAAACTCTACCAAACACAACCTTAGTTTTTTTTTTTTTTTGCCAAAGATAACTTTAGTCCTTAAAATATGTATTTTTTATCATCCACAATAGCACTAGTTGACTCTGGTGCTGATCTCAATAATATCCTAGAAAGTCTTGTACCTTTCAAATATTTTTAGAAAACTGATCAATCTCTTAGTACTACTAATGGTGGCTTAATGGAAATTAATTGTAAAATATCTCATGCGCAAATTTGCAACCAAGGTATATGTCTTAATATTGAATTCTTATTAATTAAAAATATGTCTGTAGACGCGCCCTTGGGCTTTGCTACTACAGTTCGGACTCAAGTGTCACGGTTCTGAATCTAATCCCGCAAAGTGCAATGCGAGACCGATAAATTACCAAATAGTTCAAATCCGGCAAATCGTTTTGGAAAACTGATTTTTAAGAAAGAAGTGCCAAACATAGACTGCTTTGCCAGATACAGAGTCGCCACCTAAATATTTTATTTTGGGGAAATTTAGGAAATCCTGACTCGTGCCTAAGCTCACGTGTCCGTCATCACCAAAGTTGCCTCGGCTCGGGAACTTGGGTACGATTGGGAAAGGTCATCTATGAGCACCCTCGCTCGCCCGGTCAAAGGTCAGCCTATATTAAGCATGATATCTTATTTTTGAAAACACATGTGTTTCTTATTCCAGTTATTAGCTAGAATTACTATGTGATGCGCACAACATACAAGTATAGACTAGATCGCCTAATTTGGAACAAAGTATCGCATATCCGTTTGTTTTGGAAATGGTTCGAAGTTTGCTACTTGCAAGTAGGCTAAAACATGGATTTCAATGAATCGCTCCAATTCAAGTAATCCAACCTTCACCCACAGGCATTCAGGCAGTTATATTACATAAGCAATTAGCCTTATGGCAAGCATGCTGTCATGGAAAAACTCACACTCATGCAAGATGTTAAAGCATAAACACTCACAGTGTACTCCGAGCCAAAACAAGAAACTAGTTAGAAATCATGCATGATCCTAGTTCATGTTAAAATGGTTAATGCATCATATGCAAAGTGCAACTAGAATAGGTTCGGCTAATCTAAAATGGCATATGAAATGCGACAATTTGATACATGTATTCAACTTGGAATTGACATACAATGCAGTTAGTATGGTACACCGAGCGCGGTGCATGCAATACAGATGAATGGTGCAAACATGCATAGCATAAGGATTCTAATTGAAATATGCCCTAGAACTAACCACTGAAAACAGGTAAGTAAAAGGGAGAAAGAAGTGGGGGTTAGAAGACATGCATCACACACACGCATGCTTATTACATAATTGTGCCCTCTATATGGAGAGATCAAAAGAATAATACAAATCATCTAATTAACTAACTAACAAGCTAATTAATTAATTACACAACCAAATCGAAATAAATAACTATTCTAAGTTATTAAAATACTGAAATGGCCTTGAGACGAGGGATGAATGAATGCTCGGACGGCTTCGCTCGGAAATCCATTGATATGCTTCATGTTGCCTCTGTTTGCACTGCTCTGTACCTCTGAAAACTGTGCCAACTTCTATGACACTTCTGAACACCTTGTGGGCATACTGAGAGGCCATCGGACAAAATATAGAGCCATCGGCCAAGGAAAACTGGTCATCGACCAAAGCTAAGGCTTTCGGCTAAATGTTTGTAGCCGACCGGCACTGGATATGGTCGATCGGCCATCTCTTCCTGCTGAATGCTTCTTTGGCTGCAACAGTGGACAGACAGAGCACGGCAATACATTTGCAAGACAATGTTTGCACAACCACACTCCTTATCATGTTTGAGACTCAAAGGAGTGTAGTTCTCGACCCTCGGGCCACCAATTACGCATTTCAATGCATGATGGCCAAGGAAGCCAAGTGTGCAATTCAATATCAAATGAAATGCACAAAAACAAATAAGGGGCCCCAACCTCTATCATGCTTGATCAAGAGGCAAGGGAATGCACACACAAAGCAATGCAACCTAAGCATGCAAGCAACTCAGGCATGCAGCAAGTATGCAACAAGATTATGCAATGCAACTAACATGCAATAGGCATACAACCTAAATAAGCAAACATGCATAGCATGCAACAACATGCAAAATGAAGCAAGCATACAACGACATGCAAGGCAAGCATGCAACAACATGCAAAGATAGACTTAAACTAAAGTGGACAGCGCTTAAACATGCCCAAATTAGTGGCTGAAATGCTATGGAAGTGAAGACAAAAACACATACAAACATGCACATGTGATGGCCTATCACCTAGGCATAAGAGGGCAACTTCCAAGAGCACTTAAAAGTGGACAAATATGGACATGTAACATATATTGTAAGCTTTGAAATCATGCATGGAAAGGTACCAAACCAACCAAAGTACACAAGCAAAGCATGCAAGAAAGCCCAAAGCTTAAGACTAGCCAAGGGACTCAAACCATGGCTATGTGAAACATGAAGCAAATGGCCAAAGTGAACCAAAATAGTCCTAAAGCATGCCAAAATAAGCCTAAAACATGCAAGGACCAAAGCCAAAACAAGCTAGAACAAAGGGCTAAAAGCATGAGACATGCAAGGCTACAAAAGAGGTGTTACACTACACCTATCAAAACCAAACATGGCATGACTTAAGCAATGAAAAACAGAGTTATGGCATGGTAAAACAAGACCAAAAACCCACTTAGATGGCATCCCAAAGACCTAAACATGATGGCATACACAATGACCCATGCATGAGGCATAAAACATCAACTCTTTAAAGCATTAAAGGATTGATAAGTGCAAGTATTTGAGCATGAAACATGGACTGAAATAGTATAACAAATGATGCCAAATCATTGAAATGGTCCAAGTAAAGCATGCTAGTGACTTGGACACTTAAGGCTAACAAGCTAGAATGCCTTATGGCTATATAAAGCATGGCATATATGGTCAAAACAACTCAAATCAGAGCTTAAGCATGTTACAACAAGGCTAAAAGCTTCATGGAGTCGAGCCAAAATCATGCTAGAAACATGGCTTAAAGCATGATGCATGTTAAGGCAAATGAGAGGATTGCAAGGCAAGTACATGAAGCATACATGGTATGTCCAAACCAAGCCAAAACAGTGTTATATCATGGCAAAACAAAGCCTAATACATACTGAAATGAAGCTAAAACAAGCCAAGCAAACATGCTACCAATATAAGCCATTTATATTAGCATTCAAGACAATAAGGAGAGGGGATGACCCTCTCCTATTTAGGACTCCAAAACCATCTTACCACCACTAAAAATCCTTTGGATTTCAGTGGTAGGAAGGTCATGCAAAGCCAAGAACAAGGGCCAAAAGGGATGGCCTAAAACAAGGCCTAACAGGGCCTAAGAGGGGGGAAACAACCCCAAACCAAAAAGTGATCTTAAACAAAGATCTAAAGCATCAAAAATCAGAACTTATTGTTGTTTAAAGTTAAGCTTAAAACAATAAGCAAGAAAGACAATACTACACAACAAAGAAGAATAGATACAAAACTATATCTATCTCTTAAGACTCAATCATGTCCAAATTAATTATCTTACTTATTAATCATGACATAGTTTTCAAATTTTATTTAAACAAATCTTACTTATATATATATATATATAAAATTACAATAACCTCATGTTCAATCTATTATTTAGAAAAATTTGAAAATTATTTATGAAAATGATTTCAATGAATGACAAATCCCTACCAAAGCTTGACCAATTCAAATGGATAAAAAATTAATAGAACATTGCAAACAAAAAATCAATGATCTTAGTAAAAAAATAATGTGAACACCTAGGTTAGTAATTAACTATAAACCACTCAATAATGTTTTTATGAAGAACAAAGATTTTCAAAATTTGATATAAAATGTCAATTTTGAATTCCAAAATATTATGAATGATATTTTCAATCGTTATACTGCTTTTACACTTGTATATAATGATAATGTATTAATCTATTCTAATTTTGTGTCTTAACACAACAAGCATCTTTACAAATTTTATAATATTATTAAAAATAATGGAAAAATGCAATTATTCCAAACATCCATAAGGTAAAGAACAATTTGTTCATTTTACCTCCACAATATGAAAAGGACCTTCTACTATTCAAAAGGAAATATTGTATAAATTTGAATATGATTTATTAAATCAATTTAGAAAAGAATGTCAAGAATATTGTTTAAAGCAATTTAAATATCATCACATTTTCAATCATTATCACAAACAAAGAACATACCTCAATTGATCATGGCTATTATACCTATGATGTTGGATTCTTCCAACATTCATGATGGATCTATTTTGGATCCAATTTTGATATTTTAACAAAATCAATTGTGAACTCAATTTGGTTTACAATTTGAAAATTATGAAATTAATTTCATTCTATAAAGATTGTAAAAAGAAGGTTGCCATCAATATAGCTCCATCAATAATGTCTTAAATCAAATAAGTCTTTTGATTATAATACCAAATCTTGATGATGATTATTCGTCATCAACTCTAGCCCTGATCACGCACTGACTCACCTACATACATAATATAAACTGTGAGTGAAAGCTTAGTGAACAATAACAGAGAAAAGGGTTTTCAATGAATGAGTCCGTACAGATTCAGAAGTCATAATTCAGTTTCATATCAAAATCATAATTTGTCCAGATCGTATACAAAAATCATGAGGTATACTTAAGTTTCGTAATACATCCATTAGCTTTATGAGTAGAATCTGAGCAGGCGGAACCACGTGAGGGTTACGAATAACTAGTTCCATAAAGGAACCTCTGGATCCGAGTAGAGAATAAATCTGTTGAGCCCCATGGCGGGGCCTCCCAGACGGGAACAGTCTGAGATAGATTAAGTTCCATGATGGAACCTACGATACCGAGTAACAGCCAACAGATATCACATGATGCTAAGGATGTCACGAATATATATCAAAAATTGGACAATCATTCATTGTGCAAAACATATCTTTTCAGAAAACAGATCTTAATTCATCACACAGAAAATAAATAAAGTTGAACATATTTTTACTATGTTATTATTCACAGTTGGCCCTGAGACAGATAGATGGAGTAGATTGATCACACGGTACATGGCACATGACCTACATAACACATAATAGATACACACTTGACACACACGTTCTAATTGTATATAACTTATGTCGTTTGCTCTTGGTGTGTTTCTAACCTTTAATCCTCATTATGGAATCTTAAACGTGGCCTAGGAATGCCTAGGATGGAACGAGGATGCAAGAATGCATTGGAAAACATTTCTTGAAACTTGCTGAAGATAAGGTCCACGCTAGAGCATGGCTTTCCCCACTCGAGTAGACATGCAGCCAATGAAGCTCCGTTCGAGCGCGAACTTCCCCGCTCGAGCGGACTGTAAACCTCGACAAAAGTACTGGATGCACGATTTTCACGCTCGACGGACGCTCGACCTCCGCTCAAGCATGAGACTCAGACCTTCGCTCGAGCGTAGATTCCCTTGCTTGAGCGGACTGCAAAACATACAAACTTCTGGGTATATGCATTTCACGCTCGAGTGTAAATCTCGACGCTCGAGCGGAGTGCATGTACTCAAAGTTCACGCTCGAGTGTGGATCAAATTTCTAGAATTTCCAGATTTGATCACCAAGCTCAAATTCAACCCCAAATGCAACAACTCAATTTTCTGAGCCCAAAACTTGAGAAAATACATGAAACTCATAAAACCACATGTTTTGAAGATCATTTTACAAAATCAAAACCCAGAAGTATGCCAATTGAGCAACATTCCAACACAAACTTTATGAAAATGCCAATAATACAACATGCAAGAACTTCCTTGAATTCAAACCCTCCAAAACATAATCAAACTTGGTAATTTAATGGAAAACATGATGAATGACCCAAAATGTAAGTGAGGTTAACACATGCATAAAAGAACCTTTGAAATGATGCTCAATTTGTGAGAAAATGTACATGCATGCATGGTATGGTCCATTTCTCCCCAACTCTAATGCAATTTCTACTTAAATTCACTTAATTCACCAATAATCTTGTAGAATCTAAGTTAATTACTCGATTAAGAGTCTAGTCCCTTACCTAGAGACTTCAATCTACAAAATTAAGGTTGAGGCTCCACAAATCTTCTTCAATTAACACCAATTCTTAGCATCTCCTTGAATTTGAGCTCAATCTCCAAATCTTGAACCAATTCCTCTACTCTCACCCTCTCTTACGTTTTTGGAGCTTAGGGGGCTCAAAGATGTATGAACTCAACATGTGTTTAAGTGGAAGAGAAGAGTAGGTGGGAAAGTAAGTGGTCAATGAGGCTATTAAGGCCTTAATTAGGCTTAAACAAAAATGTGCTTAATAGGATTAATTAGTAAGGCATTAATTTAATCTAATTTAATCGTTCCAAATCGAATTTCAATTAGACCTCCCATAAAATTCTATAAATCCTATTTAGCACATAGATCAAGTCAATTTCTGATTTGGACGCTGATAAGGTTTTCAATTCGCAAATCGAAACTAAAACGTGAACAGATCTTTCTACGCCTAACAGATATAGACACAAACAATGCATCACACACATGCAGTTTAATGCAGAATTCACCCCAAATGCTAATTAGGCATAATTAATCATGGATTAACATTAATCAGAGGTTGGGGTTGTTACAATTTGTTACCGAGTCTATCTCAAGGCCATGACTACTTCTTGTCCTGAAATATGTGGCTCTGAATCCCAAACAATCTACCATACTATTTCATACGCATCAAGAAAATTTTGAAGTAACAGTTCCACAAGTCATAACTTGGAACGAGGTTCTACAGGCTGATGTAGAAGACGATGACGATACATGGGTCATACCCAATGTAGCTCTAGCCCTTACCTCACAACCCCAAATGAATCCAAATTCTATGCTCCAAAATCTAGATGGATCGGTTGTTCTCTATTTTCAACGATCCAGATCTGTTCGTACGTCATCTCAAATATCTTTCCTGTTGGAAAATTGGTTTTATATAGGCTTATTTTGGGCCATCTTTGAGCCCAAATTGAGTGGGATCCACATATCTTTTGGGGTGGGTCCGAAGAGGTAACGTGTTCTTTGCCATGTGGCAAGTCACACGGTGAAGACGGTTTGTCAAAACCATTTATGAGTGAATGGGAACTTGACGTCATTTTTTTTTTTCGTGGAATAGACATTTAAAGAAGTAAAATGTGGGTTTCCTTGAAATGGTTATCCCATATTGGAAACTTAAGAGAACTTATGTGTATATATAAGTTCTAGGGGCAACACTTGGGTTGGACCCCAAGGGGCACTCCAAATTTGTAGAAGGGAGGAGTTAGGGACAAAGTGAATGTTACCCAAAACCACCACACACCGCACGCGCGCCGCCGTCACTGGTTGGCCGGGCCGTGCCAAGCACGGTTGTGGGTCAGGACGGTTCTAATATTAATTTTTTAGACAAAATTTATTTGAGTTTTTTTCAAAATTTCTTGCGGAAAAAATTAATTTAAATTTTACACCAATATAATTTGAATTTGAATTCAAAACTTTTTGTTCATAATGTATGCCTCTTTTCAAATTTGAATTCCACAACAGTTCAATTAGTCTGAATAGTTTTTCACCCGGACAAGTTCAAAACTTCCAGACAGATTCAAATTTGCCAACAGTTTTCCAACAGATAGAAACTACCCAGCAGTTATCTGTTGTACTTGTTTATTCAAAAAACCCATCTGTTCTGTTTGGTTTTCAGACCTGTTCAGGTCTATTTATACCAAGGCATTCCAGCGGATTTTCCAATCTGAAAAACAGACTGAAAAATTTCATTTTGCTATCTTGTTTCCTCCTCTGCATAAATTTTTTTCATATTAGTTTTTAGGAAAATTAAAGAGAGTATAAAACACAACGTTTTGTTCGCCGTACAAGTTGTTTAGAGTGCTACTACAATTTGTGAAGATCATTGTATCCTGGGAGATAGACACCACTTGTCCGTAGGCACCGTAGAGGAGCGAATCTGTCTTAAAGACAGAGTGTCACACACTCAACTTGATCTTTTTAAATATTCATTCGGTTCAGTACAATAAATCCTGTAAGTTATTTATTTTATTTGTTTAATTTGGTTTCAATTTATTTATTGTACACAGAAGATTGTTCCAACAATCTTAAGATAGATTTAAATTATTCTGTTTATACATAATTTTTCGTTTGTTTCCTTTTTTCTTTCTTCTTTCTTCTTCTTACAAAAATTATTTTATGTGATTTTACAAAATAATATTCTGGTTGGAAAAGAAATAGTAGTAATATACTGTTTGACAGATAGAAGTAATATACTGTCTATTTTCTTTAACAACTAGCAGTAATATACTGGTGTCATTAACAATTCAGAATATTTATTTGTGAAATTTTGTCAGAAATTAATTTTGGTTTTTAGCAATTATTTTTGAGTGTTCATTGATTAAAATTCTGTTTCAGTATTTTAATTATCGAAGTGTTAAAGAAATTTAATTTTCTGTGTGGAATTAATTTGGCTAAATAAAAATTTATTTATTTTCAAATTAATTGAAAATAAAAGTTACAATTCTTGTTTATTTTATTTTATAGAATTTAATTCTGTAGTTTTAGTTTAAAATTTCTGTGTAGTATAAAATTCTAATCATAATTTTGTTTTATAATTTAGAATTCATGGCTATTGAAACTGGTCAAACTAATGCTCAAACAAGTACTGGTATGGTGGCTGCAATTACGTCTACCCCTCCTCCTGTTGTGACTATGCCAGTTAATCACAGTGAGAAGTCAGAGAAGTTCTCAGGAACTGATTTTAAAAGATGGTAACAAAAAATGTTATTCTATCTTATAACTCTAAACTTGGCACGCTTTCTCCTTGAGGATGCTTCTATTCTGAAAGAGGATGATCGGCAAGTGGTTGCTGCAGTTGATGCCTAGAAACATGTTAATTTCCTTTGCTGGAACTATATCTTGAACGGACTTTGACAACACATTATACAACGTCTACAGTCCTATCAAAATAGCAAAGGAACTTTGGGAGTCTTTGGAGAAAAAGTACAAAATAGAAGATGCCGGCTCAAAGAAATTTGTAGTTGGCAAATTCCTGAATTTTGTGATGGTTGATTCTATGATTGTGATTAGCCAAGTTTAAGATCTTCAACTCATTCTGCATGACATTCATGCAGAAGGCATGTCTCTTAGTGAATCCTTCCAAGTTGCTGCCTTAATTGAGAAATTACTACAAGGCTGGAAGGAATTCAAGAACTACCTCAAAGACAAGTGTAAAGAAATGTCTTTAGAAGAATTAATTGTGCGTTTGAGGATTGAAGAGGACAACCGCACTCAAAAGCGGCCGTAAGCATCCAATGAAGTCTAAGGCAAATGTGGTGGAAGATGCTCCAAAAGCAAAGAAACATAAGTTTTCAGGAGAAAGTTCCTCACAAGGCTCTAAAGGAGGGGAAACTAAAAAGTACAAGTTTAATGGCAAGTGTTACATCTGTGACAAAGAGGGACATCGGGCCAAAGATTGCAGTAGCAAAGGCAAAAGCAAAAGAAAAACAAGCAAGAAGCCTGCTCAAGCCCATATGACCGAAGTGAACAATATTTCCAATCGTGTCGATGATATAAATTTTTCTGTAGTTGTTTCTAAGGCAAACCTTGTCGAAAATCCTAAGAAATGGTGGGTGGACACTGGTGCTACTTGCCATATCTGTGCCGACAAAAAGATGTTCATATCTTACTTTACAGTGGACAATGGTGAACAACTTTTTATGGACAACTCCTCGACTTTTAAAGTTGAAGGACAAGGAAAGATTATTTTGAAGATGGCATATGGAAATGAACTCACTCTCAACAATGTATTGCATGTATCGGACATTTGCAAGAACCTTATTTGTGGATCTTTGTTGAGTAAAAATGCGTTTAGGCTAGTTTTTGAAAGTAACAAGTTTGTACTTACCAAAAACGGGATGTATGTAGGAAAATGTTGCATGTCTGATGGCCTTTTCAAAATGAATGTAATGATTGTTGTAACCTCTGTTATTAATAAAAATACATCTTCTTCTTACTTGCTTGAGTCTTCAAATTTATGGCATAGTAAACTTGGACATGTTAATTATGGATCTTTGCGTAGATCAATTAATATGGAATGTTTACCTAAATTTGACATCGATTCAAATCATAAATGTGAAATTTGTGTTGAGGCAAAATTATGCAAAACTCCTTTTCATTCAATTGAAAGAAGTACAGAACCACTTGAATTAATTCATAGTGACATTTGTAATTTTAAATTAATTCAAACTAGAGGTGGGAAAAAATATTTTATCACTTTTATAGATGACTATACTAGATATAGTTATGTTTATTTAATTCGAACCAAGGATGAAGCTTGGAAACTTTCATTCAATATAAGAATGAAGTTGAAAATCAACTTGGTAAGAAAATTAAGAAACTTAGAAGTGATAGAGGTAGTGAATATGAATCACCTTTTGGTGAATTTTGTAAAGAACATGAAATAATTCATCAAACCACTGCTCCTTACTCACCTCAGCAACATAGAATTGCTAAAAAGAAAAATAAGACTTTAAAAGAAATGATGAATGCTATGTTAATAAGTTCTGGATTACCTCAGAACTTGTGGGGGGAAACAATACGTTCTGCTAATTATATTTTAAATAAAGTACTCTGAAAGAAAGTGAATCAAACACCTTATGAAATATGGCATGGGAGAGTACCATCCTAAAAATACTTAAAAGTGTGGGGGTGTTTGGCTAAAGTAGCTATTCCTAGTCCTAAAAGGACTAAGATAGGTCCTAAAACCGTTGATTGTATTTTCATTGGTTATGCCAAGAATAGTAGTGCATATCGGTTTTTGATTCATAAATCAGAACATTCCGTATTGTATGTAAATACTATTATTGAATCTCGGAATGCATCGTTCTTTGAACATATATTTCCAAATAAGACTGGATAAGAGACTAATAATAATAAAAGATCTCATGATGCTATTACTAATCAGGATCAAGAACATGATCAAGAACAAGAGTAAGAGATAGATCAAATTGATGAAGAGGAACTTAGACATAGTAAATGTGTTAGAACCTCAAAATCTTTTGGTCAGATTTTCTAACATCTTTGTTAGAAAATGAGCCTTTAACTTTTAAAGAGGCTATGTCCAATCCTGAAGCTCCTTTATGAAAAGAAGCTATCAATAGTGAAGTTGAATCCATCTTGCAAAATCACACTTGAGAATTAGTGGACTTACCACCAGGTTGTAAACCTCTTGGGTACAAGTGGATTTTCAAAAGAAAAATGAAAGCCAATGGATCAATTGACCAATACAGGGTAAGACTTGTGGTCAAAGGTTTTAGACAAAAATAAGGTCTTGATTACTTTGACACATACTTACCGGTTACTAGAATAACATCCATTAGAACGCTAATTGACATTGCATCTTTATATAATCTAGAAATTCATCAAATGGATGTGAAAACTGCTTTTTTGAATGGTGAGTTAAATGAAGAAATTTCTATGGAACAACCAGAAGAATTTTCTATTCCAGAAAAAGAAAAGAAAGTGTGTAAATTAGTTAAATCATTATATGGTTTAAAATAAGTGCCAAAGCAATGGCATGAGAAATTTGACAAAGCAATGATGTCAAATGGATTCAAAATTAATGAATGTGACAAATGTGTTTATATTAAAAATACAAACAAAGGCTGTGTTATAGTATGTCTTTATGTGGATGATATGCTCATCATAGATAGTAATAATGACATTATTAAAACTATCAAGAAAATATTGAATAAACATTTTGACATGAAGGACATGTGCATTGCTAATGTAATTCTTGGTATGAAAATTACCAAAACATCAGAATGTTATACTTTGTCACAATCTCATTACATTGACAAAATGCCTAATAAATTTAGCAAAGATGATGATCATCTTGCTAGAACACCTATGGATGTTAATTTGTTTCTTTCTAAGAATGTGCAGAAAAGTATTTATCAATTAGAGTATGCCCAAATTATTGGAAGCTTAATGTACTTGATGAACTGCACTCGTCCAGATATAGCTTATGCAGTAAGTAAATTAAGTAGATATACGAGTAATCTAAGAGTAGAACACTGGAAAACAATTATAAGGGTTCTAAGATACCTCAGATTTACTTGTAACATTGAGCTTAATTATACCAGATATCCAGCAGTACTTGAAGAATACTGTGATGCAAATTGGATATCGGATACTAGAGACTCAAAGTCTACCAGTAGGTATGTCTTTACTCTTGGTGGGGCAGCTGTATCTTGGAAATCTTCCAAACAGACTTGCATTGCTAGGTCTACTATGGAATTAGAGTTTATAGCTTTAGATAAAGCTGGGGAAGAAGCAGAATGGCTTCGCCACTTCCTTGAAGATATTCCAATATGGCCAAAACCAGTGCCTTCTATATGCATACATTACGACAGTCAATCAGCAATATGTAGAGCACAGAGTCATATGTATAATGGTAAGTCACGACACATTTGTCGTTGACATAACACCGTGAGACAACTACTCTCTAATGGAATATTTCCATTGAATATGTGAAGTCTAAAGACAACATAGCGGATCCACTAACCAAAGGGTTAGCAAGAGAATTAGTTGAGAATTCATCGAGGGGAATGAGACTTAAGCCTATTAAATAAGAGTTACCACAACGGCAACCCAACCTAGTTGATTGGAGATCCTAAGATCTAGGTTCAAAGGGACAACCGAGTTGTATATGACTCATAAGGATCACCGGGGAGTCAAATTCGTACCCATTTCTATGATGAAATAGTGATGTCTGCATCGTTTTAGGTTAAATAAAACTTTAATGATTCTTATATCTAGGTAAACCTAGTGGAGTGTGGCAGGATACACTTCATAAGAATCACCTATGTTAATGTGATCTGGGCCGGTTCTATGAGATTTGTGAAGGACTACAATTCTCTAGAGCACTTATAAAAGACCAGGTTGTTCAGGGCCAAAATGAACACAATAGTGAGAACTAAACTGTGTCTGGGGATATACTATGTGAGTTCTATTGTCTTGGTTTACACAAATGGCTGAACAGTTCAAGACATCATATTCACTGGTTGGCAAGTAAACCCGATAATGTCTCACAAGGAAAGGTTCAAAGCCAAAAGCTACATATCCTTTGCAGAATATTTCCAATTTCTGTACTCTCTTTAATTAGATCATGTTGTTGCATTTTCTCTCCGTCAAATTCCCTTTATGTGGGGGATTGTTGGAAAATTGGTTTTATATAGGCTTATTTTGGGCCATTTTTTAGCCTAAAAGTTGAGTGGAGTCCACACATCTTTTGGGGTAGGTCTGAAGAGGTGACGTGTTCCTTGCTGCGTGGCAACTTACACGGTGAAGACGGTTCGTCAAAACCATTTATGAGTGAATGGGAACTTGACGTTGTTTTCGGGTTCGTGAAATGGACATTTAAAAAAGTAAAATGTGGGTTTCTTTAAAATGGTTATCACATATTGGAAACTTAAGAGAACTTATGTGTGTATATAAGTTCTAGGTGGCAACACTTGGGTTGGGTCCCAAGAGGCACCCCAAGTTTGTAGAAGGAAGGAGTTATAAAAAAAGTGAATCTTAGCCCAAACCACCACACATGCGGGCGCGCTGTCGCTACCCTCCATCCGACCGGCCGACCGAGCCGTGCCGTGCCGTGCCGAGCGTGGTTGTGGGCTGTAGGTCAAGTCGGTTCTAATATTAATTTTTTAGACAAAATTTATTTGAATTTTTTCCAAAATTTCTTGTGGGAAAAATTAATTTAAATTTTGCGCCAATGTAATTTGAATTTGAATTCAAAACTTTTTGTCCATAATGTGTGCCTCTTTTCAGATCTGAATTCCACAATAGTTCAATTAGTCCGAACAGTTTTTCACTCGGACAGATTGAAAATTTCCAGACAGATTCAAATCGCGGCCAGCTTTTCCAACAGATAAAGCGCCTAAAGATTATCTCAGCACCTGTTCATTCAAAAAACCTACCTGTTTAGTTTGATTTTTAGACCTGTTCGGGTCTATTTATACCAAGGCATTCCAGCAGATTTTCTAATCCGAAAAATAGACTGAAAAATTTCATTTTGTTGTCTTGTTTCCTCATTTGCATAAATTCTCTTTATATTAGTTTTTAGGAAAATTAAAGAGAGTATAGAACACAAGGTTTTGTTCGCCATACAAGTTGTTTGGAGTGCTACTACAATTTGTGAAGATCATTGTATCTTGAGAGATAGACGCCACTTGTTCGTAAGCACCGTAGCGGAGCGAATCTGTCTTAAGGACAGAGTGTCCCATACTCGACTTGATCTTTTTAAATATTCATTCGGTTCAGTAAAATAAATCCTATAAGTTATTCATTTTATTTGCTTGATTTGGTTTCAATTTATTTATTGTACACAGAAGATTGTTCCAACATTTCCAACCACCTTTTACAAGATATCATACTCTCATTCAAACTCCACAATATCCTGTTCGTTATTCTATAGATCTACCTTTACATTCAACCCGACAACAACCAAATCAATTCCCATACACAAATTATGCAACTTATTTTAGTCATTTCCAAGACATTTATTTTGACATCAAGTCCATTAGTGTTATCCAAAATGATTTTAAAATTAACCATGATCTACTTTCCAAAGAATATAATGCTCTCTACAATTCTAAAAATAAAATTTATTTTAAACAAAATCATTCCACTAAGCAACAACAACTTATTAGATCTGAATATTTTCTTACTTTACAGCAATCATAACAACATATACCTTTTTTCCATTGGTATTTTAATCAATATTGCCCACAACATCGAATCATAGTTCCTCTACATCTTCTTTTCGCACAATTTAATGTGATACAAAAAAATTGGCATGTCCTTAATAGTGAACTAGTTTAATCCGTACACTCTTCAAGCAAAACCTGCACTCTTCGAGGTGCTGGATTTTCTTTTTACGCCAAACCATATAATAGACCACCTATAGAAGGAACCCACACTTCCAGAACAACTCTAGTTACAAGTTATGATATCAAACAAGTTTATGAACAATTAATAAGGGTAGTCGAAATACCTTCATTTGTGACAGTAAAAGGTGCAATCATGGTTAGAAAATAAGTTCCTAAGATAATTAATTGAGACATAGTTTTAACTAATAAGAATTCAGTATTAAGACATTTACCTTGTTTGCAAATTTCTACATGAGATATTTTATAATTAATTTCCATTGAGCCACCATTAGCAGTACTGAGAGATTGATCAGTTTTCTTGAAATATTTGAAAGGTACAAGACCTTCTCGGATACAATTAAGCTTAGCACCAGAGTCAACTAGCGCAATTGTGGTTAGGATGAAATCATGAATTACCACTTTAAGTTCAATATACCATTTTTGAAATGTGATGCTATTAAGGATTAAATTGATAGAATCATTAAATAACAAGTGGTTTTTTGTCAGGTTGTTTATTGGATGATTCTTGCAGATATGGTTCATAAGGGAATGCCGTATGAGCCAGGAAATCATTTGTATTGGCAGGATTCTCTTCTAGGGCTAAAACTCTAGATTGGAGATTTTGGATATCAATCTTAAGAGTACGAATTTCATTCTATAAATCTTGAATTGTGGGTGTGTTTAAGGGAGTAGGAACTTTGTTGACTTGATCAAGGACATCTTTGAAACCATATGTATCATATTTTAATTCTTGTGTGGTATGGTTTGTTGGAGAATTTCTTTGTTTTGAATTGGACTATTTAAACATGGCTTGTTGCTTTTTCTCGAGATCATCAATGCTATCAATAAATTCAATTAATCTTTGAGACCATTCATTTCTAAAATAGCTTTATAATAATCAGTGGTTGATTGACAATGACATTCATGAGAGGATTCAGGACGGTCTTTTGGTTCTTCATCAGAGGAGGTAATAGTATCATTGTCTATTTCATTTAATTGGAAATCATCATCAGATGGATTATCAGAAGAGTTTTTAGATTTTGATTGAGGTTCTTTGTCTAGGAGGAAATAGATTCTAATTGGCTTTTAAGTTCATCAGAAGCATCTAATTCATGAATTTTCTTTTTAGTACGACACTTATTGGCATAATGACTAGGTTTACCACATTTGCAGCAAGTGACAGATGTTTTTGAGGAATTGGTTTTAGATTTAGAAGTGGATGTATTTTTGTTATTGGAAAATTTTCTCTTTTTATAGTAAGGTTTCTTTTTGTAATTGAAAATTTTATTGTATTTCTTGGATGTGTATTTTCGAGATTTATTAGTAGGAATTTTTCAGGAGGAAGATCCGGTGATAGGAGAAAGGACAGAATTGTAACCAAATTGGTAAAAAAGTTGACCAAGTTCTGTACGTCTAGTGGTTCGCTCTTTTTTCAATTGATTTTTGAGTTTAATATCATTGCATAAGGAAATCCCTTTAGCACAAATCTCATATATGAGTTCACCAAAGGTATATTGATTATATGGAATTTGACCATTATGTTTAGCACGGATGCGGGTTTTAACCTTTTCTGCAAAATGTGTTGGAAAACCGGCAATGAAACGTTCTTTCGAAAAATCTTGGTTTGCATTATGTCTTTGATAGAGTTTAGAGAGGAATATATCCTTATACCAGAGGAAATGAGTGAGGGTTGGACAACGTAAATTGATAAGAAGTTCTTTGGATCTTTGTAAAACAATTTGCGCATTGCCAATAAAATGTTGGGTGATAACAGTAACTAGAGCGGTAACAACATCACTAGTAGGTTGTATGGTTATAGGATCTAGGATTGGGACGTCATCATAGTCTCTTTTAACAGCGGTTAAAATGGCTTGACGTTGTTCTTGGGTAAGCTAGTTGTCCCATCAACCTTTAAGTTGGCCGAAAAATCCTGAGATAAGCATTCGGGCAATTGTACCATCATTATTGGTGGGAGGGTGTTTGGCTAGGATTGCATTGGCAGCCATAACCATATTGAAAAACTTAAGTGATTCGTGATTAGATCAAGATTTAATTGTACCAATTCCCAAACAATTAAAACTAACAATCTAAATCATCTAGCACATACGAAAGTGATTTAGATTGTTGCTTCAAAAATAATAGATCAACACAAATGATTTTTTATGTGGAAAAACCATAATTGGAGTACCTCCAATTATGATTAAAATACCATGGGCAAAACGCCACATATCAATCCACTATGAAAGGAAGACAGAGTAAAAATTATCCAAACGTTGTCAATTTGCCTTCAACAATCTATATCTCTTTCACCGCAACCTTCGTCTTGGAATTGATCAGATTGATGTTGAATCCACAACATCCATTGTCAAATCAACGACTGTGCACAACATCAAACTCCTTTAAAAACTCCACGCTTGAATCTTTGGATTCCACCGAAGAAGAACACTCTTGTTGTTGAATAAAACAATCACCTCTTTGATGTACACTCTTCAAACCATGATTTTAATACCCAACCAGACATCAAAGAAAACTAACAAAATAGCCCTAAGAGCCCTTAAAATAGATCTGGAAGCATTAACCCTAAAAACAAACAGACTGCAGCTTTTAAAGCAAACAAGGTCGTGATCCCCGCTCGAGCGCAGGACTTGCCGCTCAAGCAGAGTCACTAAAACGCATGTGATTAAACAGGTCTATGCTTGAGTGTTGAAAATCACGCTCGAGCACAAAAACACGCCTCCCCATATTTTTATAGACAAGCCAAACTACTGAGAAGGTACAAACTCTGCTCGAGCGCAACTTTGCTTGCTCGAAAACACATGCAGTAGACACACTTACGAACACAAGCAAAAAAACTTCAAACCAATTTGGTTACCAAAACACCTAGTGAAACAACACACTAACCAAAACTATGGAAATTGGATAGTAAGATCAATAGAGAGAAATAAGCCAAAAGATATATAACCATTATCCATGCCAAAAGACAAGTCAAATAAGCCAAAAAATATATAACAATTATCCATGCCAAAAGAATGTGTTTGCGTGTCCAGACAGCAGTATTCCACCTAGTAGTATCCCAAACAAAACAACAATATTCCACCCAACAATATCCTAAACAAAATTAAAAAATTAAGACTCCTCTTTTTTGTCCAGGAGACAAACAGGAACAAGAGAAAAAAAAATAAAAAAACTGTCCAAAAGTGAAGAAAAATACTGTCCAAGAAGGAACAAAATCAATGATCTGGCGGTTGGGGGTGTGGCTGCTGCAACTAAAGCAAATAAAGAATCAGAGCAAGCTGAAGAGTAGTCTGTGCAGCGGACTGCTCAAGATGATCAAGTCGACCATCAAAGGTAGCCAACTGAGCATCCATGTGAACCAACCGCTGAGTTATGGACTGCTCAAAGCGACGAAGCTGGTCACATATAGTCCGTGGAGGAATATTTGGCTCCTCTGCGCTTGTTGTGTTGGCATCAAGCTCAGCCTTCTCTGCCATAAGACTAGCATCACCTGTAGAAGAAGGACCTACCCTAGATGACTCTCCCTTAACATGAGCATGACTTTGAGACACGGTTTTCTTAGTAAAGGGTTTAATAGGAGTGGCACACTCATCTTCCTCGAAGACTGGGTCCTCAAGTCTAGACAGGAGACTGTTGATTAGACAACCATAGGGAAACCCTAACTGTTTGTTCCCAATAAGAACAATCATTTTGCGGAGAATAAGGGTGGCAATATTGATGGGCAACTGGTGATCAATGCAGTACAGAGTATAACCTTGGTCTTGGTTTATTTTGGAGCTATGCGTTGTGACAATGAGATTGGCGTACACTATGAGATTGAGCAACCTAAACTTAGGAATGATCTTATTTTGCTTGATTAGAGCCCCTTGAATCTGGGTACGGGGTGTACCACACAAGGCAGTGGCCACCTCATTGAAGTCACAATCGGGGCGAACAAAGAATGGAAACCAAGAGTGAAGAACTAGGCCAATGTCGAGGAGAGAGCAGATAAGGTCCTGATCGACAAAAGTATCTTTAGACCGAACCCAGTTTTGAAAGACGGTCCTATATCATCAACACCATCGATCAGTAAAACTCCCGGACCCAATCCAAGTTTTGACGCCCTGAGAAGGAAAGAACGAGGTCACCTCCTAAAGGCTCAAAGACAAATCTAATCGGGATGGACTCAAAAGTGTTAGGCTGTACGTGATGCTCAAGGTAAATAGTCCAGGAGATGAAGGCTTCCCTAAAGTTTTTGGCTTTGTCAGAGGAAGAGAACATACAGAATTGAACTAGGGCGATTAGCGGTGGATTTACGACGTTTAGAGGTAGACATCATAAAACAAATAGCAAAAACCAACACTAATTAGACAGATCACCCCTCTCCCCTAAAAAAAAAAAAATTGAAACGGGGAAGACAAAACAAAAAATCATTAGTAATAGACAGTAGTAGGAACTAAACTCAAGAACTATAACCAAATTCCAAAGCTCAAACAAAGCATAAGTCATTAGTAAACAGCCATAGGACAAATGCCAAAGCAAAATAACAAAGTAGAAGCAATGTAGCCAAAAAAAAAAAAAACTAGACATGCTCAAGTGTGTGAACAACATAACATGGACCAAAAATAATATGCCCACTCTCACCAATATAACATAGAACAACATTGACATGCTCAAAAACCTTCTGCGTAAATGTGTGAACAAGTGACCAAATCACAGACTAATAACAAAAACAAACTAAAGCACAAAAAACAATCAAACCCCAAAAACATACTGTAAGAGAGAGAGAGTAAAGAAAACACACAAAAAATTGGGGTGAGAAACTTACCAGAGTTGAACCAGAGGAGAAAAATGAAGAAGTAAAACCAAATCACAGCCCAAGTAAGTTGCAATCGAAACCCTAGGGGAGAGAGAGACAATCGCAAAAAGAGGGAAAAAAATGAGTCAAATGATGGGTGGCGAATTTATATTAGGGCTTACCGCCGGCGTGAGACTTCACGCTCGAGTGGACTCACTTATGCGTGTCTCTCTGCTCAAGCGAAGAAGAGAGAGCTCGAGCGCCAAAAATAACCTCTAAAAATCTCGCTCACTTCGCAAAAGTACGGATGATGGAAAAATATGCTCGAGCGCTATGTTTCTTTGCTTGAGCGAATAAAAAACACTAGAGGCAAGAAACATCCTTTTGAGCGGTTAAAACCAACTCACTTTGTCAAGTGGGACTTGAAACAAATAGAGATGCACAATAGCATGAATGTGACACTAAGAAGAGATAATCCAAAAACCATGAAGCACCTAACTTCGTAATTTGACAATATGAAACACAATATCATGAGCTAATCAGAAAAATATTGATCAATGGGCATAAGCTACATGAGAATACACAACTCACAGACAAACATGAGTACTCATATAATGAAGGTGTGTGTATGTGTGCAATCCTTGAGAGGCCACAGAGCTAAAGTTAATCCTTGTAGTGATCGGATGGCTGGACCGCCGGCAAGAGTAACTAAACATCACTGAGAATAGTCAAACCACTAGAAATCAAGAGGTATTCGTTGAGTAAAAGCGAAGGCTTCCCATCAATCAATGAGTCCTTTATTTATTTAATTGTTGACTATTCTTCCTTGTGGGCACTCATTGGTGGCATGTATGCTCAAGAGTATGGAGACCAAACTAGAGAAGCATGAAATCAATAAGGATGGCCTGGTTGGTGCCTTTGAGGTAGCCTTTTCCTAATGCCTAGACTGTAATGAACTAAGGGAGGAACAATGGAAGTGAAAAACGATGGTAGATGGTTAAGAGACTCAACATTACCCATGATATAAGAGACACTATTAGTGGTCCATAGAGAACTTTGATCACTTGTGCGGAAACCCCTACAACTGTTTATCTCAATGATGTGTATAGAATAAGATCATGAAGTCAATGAGCATGGGCATTCAGAATGAGCTATGAACAAAGAAGAACGAATCTTGGAAGCAGCATGGGGGGTGTTTATATGAGTTTAAATGCTGAGATGACAGGAATCAATGACAATGAGATTATAGCATCCAAGTACACATAAAGCCAATCACGCTCACCCACTAAAGTAACAAGTCAACCCTAGTGACTAAGCACTACACCCAAGGTCTTTCTAAGAAACTCAAACCTAAGAAGATCAAGGGGTTTTGTAAAAATATTAGCCTTTTGATGCTCAGTAGGTACCTGTTCAAGAACAACAAGGCCCTCTTCCATTAACTTTTGAATGAAATGATGACGAATGTTGGACAGGATTCTTAGAAATATTAATGGCACTTGTATTATCACAGAAAAGGGTGAGAATGTTTTAGTCTATACCATAATCATGAAGCATTTGTTTCATCCATAACATTTGGGCACAATAACTCCTTGTAGCAATGTACTCAGCCTCAACGGTTGAAAGAGAAATTTCATTTTTCTTTTCGCTATGCCAGGCAACCAAATTATTCCCAAGGTAAAAACACCCTCCAGATGTGCTCTTATGATCATTAGCACATCTTGTCCAGTCGACATCAGAAAAACCAGTGATTTCAACTGTATTATCAATCGAGAACCAAATCCCATAACCCAAAGTCCCATTAACATACTTAATGATGCTTTTGACCACAAGAAGGTGAGACTCTTTAGGACAGGCTTGGTAACGGGCACAAACACCTACACTAAATGCAATGTCAGGATGACTGGATGTGAGGTACAAGAGACTCCTTATCATACTCCTATAAAGGGTAAGATCAACATCAGTACCAGAGGAATCTTTGGAAAGGTGAAGACTGGTGCTCATGGGAGTGCGTGCATGTTTAACTGACTCGAGATCGAACTTAGAGACAAGATTTTTGGCATACTTGGTTTGAGAGACAAACATACCCGAATGAGACTGTTTAATTTGAAGACCCAAGAAATAAGAGAACCCTTCCATCATGCTCATCTTAAACTCATGTGTCATGCAATCCGAGAAATATTTCACAAGATCATCAACAGTGGATCCAAACACAATATCATCAACATAAATTTGAGCAACAAGTATATGAGACTTAGTATGTTTCACAAATAAGGTCTTGTCCACACTGCCCCTTTGAAAATCATTATCAAGAAGAAAGGTAGTAAGCCTATCATACCAAGCCCGAGGGGCTTGTTTCAACCCATACAATGCCTTGTCTAACTTATAGACATGGTGAGGACATTTTAGGTCCTTAAACACTTTCGGTTGCTCAACGTAAGAATCTTCTTTCAAGTACCCATTTAGAAAGATACTTTTCACATCTATTTGGAACAATTTAAAACCAAGAAAACATGCAACATTAAGTAAAATACGAATAGATTAGAGACGTGCAACAGGGGCAAATGTCTCATCATAGTCAACACCCTCTACTTGTGTATAGCCTTAAGCAACCAACCTAGCTTTATTTCTAACCACAGTTCCATTCTTATCAGATTTATTTTTAAATATCCACTTGATACCTATCACATTCATGTCTCCAAGCCTGAGAACAAAAGTCCAAATTTTGTTACGTTCAAATTGGCCTAACTCTTTGTGCATAGCATTGACCTAACTATCATCTAGTAAGGCCTCTTTTATATTCTTAGGTTCAATTAATGAAACATAATACATATGAGATACCTCTTCCCAAATTTGTCTTCAGGTTTTCATTCGATCTGAGACACTTCCAATCACCTGTTAAGCTGGATGATTTAGTTTTACCCTTGCTGATGGTTTGAACTTTGGACTTGTAATGACAGGAGCATCAGAAATGGTATCTCTTTACGCACTCTTTGGACTTGAACTTACCTTAGAAGTTGGTGCTGGCTCACCTTCTTGAGCTTGGACCTCTATTTCTTCTTGACTTTGTGGTGTAGTATCCAGGATTGGAGACTCACTATTTTCTTCTTCATTTATTGCTGAAGTAGGAGAACTTGTGTCATCTATAACCACATTGATCGATTCCATTAAAGACAAAGTATGCAGGTTATAGACACGAAAAGCTCTACTAGTGGTTGAATACCCTAGAAAAATACCTTCATCACTCCGAAGCCAAATTTGCCCAAAGGCTCTCTATCTTTGAAAATGTAACATTTACTCCCAAAAGTTTTGAAATATTTTACATTAGGTTTCAATCCTTTCCACAATTCATATGGAGTTTGTAAAGTGCTGGGTTTTAAATACACACGATTCATAACATAAACAGTTGTATTTAAGGCTTCAGGCCAGAACTTAGGAAAAACTTTCTTGTTAAGGAGCATGACCCTGGCCATCTCTTGAACAACCCTGTTCTTCCTCTCAACAACTCCATTTTGTTGTGCAGTAATCAGAGCAGAAAACTCATGCTTAATTCCATGCGTATCACAAAAATTCAAAAATGAACAATTTTCAAACTCACGACCATGATCTGTTCAGATTCTTATGATACGCCCAATAGAAACACCCTGCTTATTTTGGATTTTAAGAACTAAGGCCTGGAAAGCATTAAACGTATCAGATTTTTCTCTTAAAAAATTAACCCATGAAAAACGAGTATAATTATCAACGGTTAAAAATATGTATCATATACCTCCAATGCTTTCAGTACAAGTGGGTCCCATAAGATCCATATGAACCAGTTCAAGAAGACGTTTAGTTGTGAAGCTGTTCACTTTTTTTTATGAGGGGCACGAGTTTGCTTCCCAAGTTGGCAAGGTCCACACATATGGTTCACATTCTTACCCATTTTGGATGCTCTTCTCACAAGCTCTTTGTTGGCAATCTTAGTTAGGTCTTTGAAATTCATGTGACCTAATCTTTGATACAACAGGTCAAGGTTGCTTATGACGGCCGAGTGACAAGTAAGATCATTAGTGGTAACAATCCCATAGCAATTATCAGATGTGCGAACCCCATGCATGACAGTATTTCCTTTCTTATCCAAAATTTCACATTTATTTTTTGAAAATAATACTTCATGATGGGAATCACACATTTGACTAATGCTCAACACATTAGCTTTAAGGCCATCAACAAGGAAAACATTTTCAAGCTTAGGAAGACCAGCCACACTTATAGAGCCTTTACCAATGACTCTAGAAGTGCCATCATCTCCAAAGGTAACTGTGGGGATATATTTTTTGAGCACCAACACGTGGCCAAGGTGACGCCAACGTGTCAGCCGAGGTGCCACGTGTCGTGGTGGTTCTGCCGAGGTTATCTCGGCAAGGTCGAGGTTACCTCCGAGGACATCGGAATTCGAGATAAACAAGATAAAGGACAAGAGTCCTAGGATAAAGGAAGACTTCAGGATGGATAAGGATAAACACTCTTAGGGAGTCTACCCTTATCTCTTGAGGAGTCCAAAGTAAGTACAGAATTGGAATCCATAAAAGTCAAGCTTCTAGTAGGACTAGGATTATATTGACTATAAAAGAGAGGCACCCCCATGGGTCCAAGGTATGTTTGATATACTCAAGCTTGTGAGTTGAATACCTGATTATCTTTGAGAGATATACTGACTTGATCGTCGGAGTGCCCCCGGGTGGAAGAACCACCGCCGGAGCCTTCTCTTTCTGTGCAGGACAGCAGGGTGCCATCTATTTTGCCTGTGTTTTATAGCTGAATTACTAAGGTGGGCAATGTGATCGGAAAATCACTCACACAATTTGGTGCCGTTTGTGGGAATGAAAGACGAATAGATGGCCAGTAATGCACAAAAAGAAAAGGTTAGGGACAACGCTCCCGTTGGGAGTGGCAGGCCTATCGACCTTGACATTGAAGGAGACAACCACAACGAAGAAAATCGTAACCAGGGGCACGGAGGAAAAGACGTTGGCCAGGAGGGAGACACTTCAAAGAAGACAGACCAAAGCAAGTACTATAACGAAGATAACCTCCAGGTATGGAGGGATAGGTGCCTACGAGGGGATGAGGAAGTAAAAGATTTGGCAGACAAATTGGTAGACCTGCAGTCGGTCGTCAACTTCATGATGCAAAATAATGTCATGCAGCCACCGTACCCACTGCAGGACACGCCGATTCCAGCAATTAATACCCAGAAGGGAGGAAGGAAAACAATTCCCGAAGCACCTCAACACACTAGGAGCGGAAGGCACTCTCACCCGCCTTCCAGGGAAGTCGGACGAAAGGAGCCGAGACAAGAGAAGTCCCAAAGGACGTATCACACGCAGGACCCAGAGCCCAAAAAACATCGGCATGTCCAAGGGCAGGCGCTCTGCTTTGACACAACCCATGGAGAAAGATTAAAACGGGCCCACCACGAGGCCGAAAGTAGTGTGCCAAAAAGACTGAAGTCCAAAGATAGCCGAGCTCCGGGGAGGAGTAAAGAAGACTTGAGAACTTACCTCAAGAGGAAGGAACAGAACGCTGAAGCCGAGGTTACCTCACCCGAAAAGCCAAGGACACCGTTCTTGGTAGAGCTGGACAAATTTGAGGCACCGAAGAGATTCAGTATGCCGAGGTTTCAAATATATGATGGTAAGTCAGACCCTAACTTCCACGTTGGATTATTCTTGAACTCAATGGCATTATACAGTGGAAACGAGTCGTTGCTCTACAAAGTGTTCCCTTCGTCCTTTGGGGAGATTGCATCAGATTGGTTCCACAAATTGCCAAAGGGAAGTGTGAAGACTTGGGAAGGCTTGGCCGAGATGTTTGTGGCCAGGTTCGTGACAAACAAGCTGCAGCCATTAAGGGTGGACGCATTGATGGCCCTGAAGATCAGCAAGGATGAAGGCCTTAGGGCCTATGCAAAAAGATACTACGAGGTGTTCAATCGAATACCCGAATGCAACCAAGAAGTGGCGGTCATTTCTTTCAAGAACGGCCTAAAGGATGATTGTCCATTACGGAAGTCCTTGGCAAAGACATTGCCGAAAAGCATGGAAGAGCTCATGGCAAGAATCGAGAAATATGCCAGAGCCGAGGAGGATACATCGGGAAATAAGGAGGTAAAACAGGAAAAAGGGAACGGCTCGCCAAAGTGAGGCCGAGGTAACAACGGATTTAACAAAACGGAGACAGAATTGAGGAGTAAACAGGCAGTGACAACTGTGTTCCGAATCTCGGTCCACAAAGTCCTGGATCAAATCCGAAATCAACCCTATTTTAGAGCACCAGCAAAGGCCCCAGGGGAATACATGGGAAGGAACGTTGGTAGGCGTTGTGCTTACCACAATGAAGAAGGACACCCAACCTAGGGCTGTAGAGCCCTAAGAGCACACTTAGAGGACTTAGTGAGGCAAGGCCATCTGAGAGACCTTGTCGATGAAGCCAGGACAAGAGAGGAACAGGCAAGATTGCCTCAAGCACCAGCAGCCCCGCCTCCCCCAGCACAGCAACCACAGGCAAGGGGACCATGGGTGGTTAACGTGATCCACTCAAGGGTTAGCGAGAATGAAGTCAGAGGAGAAACCCAGAGGGTAAGGCATTTACAGCATGTCTACCAAGTCGGGGAAAAGAGACATCGGCCAAAGGAGTGCCAAGGACCGATGATAGCTTTTACTGAAGCTAACTTAGAGATGGTCCAACATCTGCATAATGATGCCTTGGTAGTATCCCTCTAGGTTGGGGAGTGCCAAGTGAAGCGCATCCTGATTGATCAGGGTAGCTCTTGCGACATCATGTACGTTAGATGTTACAAGGAGCTGGGCCTTCACCCAGATGACATGGAAGGATCCAATGCCCCGATGGTTGGCTTCAATGGAACGCCGACATGGCCACTAGGCGCAACAAGCTTGGAAGTACAAGTCGACACAAAGAAAATCAAGACAGAATTCATTGTGATTGATACACCTTCACCTTACAACATCATCTTGGGAAGGCCATGGTTGCATGCAATGGGGGCAGTTCCCTCATCGTTGCATCAACTAGTACGGTTCCCAACAGAGCATAAGATTGAAGAAGTCAGAGGAGATCAACTGCAAGCAAAAAATTGCTCCATGGCAGCAATGAAAACTACCTGCAACATTCAAGAACCAGGGAAGGCAGAGATTGAAGATGAGGACATGGAGGTCCTAGATGATGTCGGCAAGGAGCCAGTCGAGAAAAGTGAAGAAACACTAAAGAAAATCCTTGTCTAGGAGGGCAATGAAGAACGTTTCTTTCTTCTCGGCTCAGGCTTAGCCGAAGAAGAAGAAAGGGAACTGGAAACTTTTTTGAGAACAAACATAGAGGTGTTCGCCTGGACACCTTATGAAATGCCTAGCATTGACCCCGAGGTCACATGTCACAGACTGAACGTCGACAGGTCGGCCAAACCTGTAATACAACGAGCCAAAAGACTGACGTTGATGCACGTCGAAGCAGTAGGAGAAGAAGTAGATAGACTTCTAGAAGCTAGGGCCATCAGAGAAGTCAATTATCTGACATGGCTATCGAACACTGTGGTGGTAAAGAAAAAAATTGGTAAATGGAGGGTTTGTGTAGATTTTACGAGCCTGAACAAAGCCTGTCCCAAAGACAGCTTTCCTCTACCCAAGTTTGACCAGCTAGTGGATGCCACATATGGATATGAAAGGATGAGCTTTCTGGATGCTAATAGGGGGTACCACCAGATAGCCATGTACCCCCCAGATGAGGAGAAGACAGCATTCATCACCCTAAAAGGCCTGTACTGTTACAAAGTAATGCATTTTGGGTTAAAAAACGCAGGAGCGACTTACCAAAGGCTGGTAACCAAGATGTTCAAACACCTGATTGGCCAAACAGTAGAAGTCTACATCGATGACATGGTCATGAAGACCAAGGAGCCTAGGGGTCATCTGGTTGACCTAAAAGAGGTCTTTGAAATCCTCAAAACATATTGGCTCCGACTCAACGCATCAAAGTGCGTGTTTGGAGTTGGATCTGGTAAGTTCTTGGGGTACCTGGTGACAAGAAGAGGCATTGAGGCTAGCCCAGATCAAATCAAGGCCATCCTAGATTTACAGAGCTCGACATCAGCTAAACAGGTACAAATGCTTCGAAGGAGGGCATGACCCTAAATAGGTTCATGTCAAGCTCAGACAAATACAAACCTTTCTTCAACCTGGTAAAGAAAGCCACGGATTTCCTTTGGACAGAGGAATGTGAGACCGCATTGGCCGACCTAAAGAAGTATCTGACTACGGCTCCAGTCCTAACAACACCTGGACCTGGGGAAGAGCTGTTTTTGTACCTAGCAGTTTCAGAACACGTAGTAAGTACGGTGTTAATCCGAGAAGAAAAAGAGGAACAAAAGGCTGTTTACTATGTAAGCAAGACCTTGGCCAACGCAGAAACAAGGTATCTACCCCTAGAGAAATTAATGCTAGCCTTAGCAATGGCTTCAAAGAAGTTGAACCATTACTTTCAGGCGCACAAAATTGTGGTCCTAACAGAGCACCCACTAAAGTCCTTGTTACAACAAAAAGACTTAACAGGAAGAATAGCAAGATGGGCAGTAACCCTGGGCCAGTATGACCTGGAGTTCAGGCCAAGAATAGTAATTAAGGGCCAAGTTCTGGCTGACTTCGTGGCCGAGTTCATGCCAGAATCCATCAAACATCGGGCTCCGTTGAGCCAAGATGAACGTTGTCCTAGCAAGCAAGGAGAATCCCAGCCAAAGGCAAAAAAGCAAAGGAAGGAAAAACTCAGACCCTGCAGCATCTACATCGGTGACTCCTTGATTTGTTTGTCGATGGAAGTTCAAACCGCAAGGAAGCGAAGGCAGGGGTACTACTGATATCTCCAGATGGAGAAATAATAGAATAGTCCATCCGTTTGGGGTTCAAAGCCTCAAACAATGAAGCGGAATACGAAGCCTTAATTGCAGGGCTAAAGCTGGCAGCAGCAGCAGAAGCAGATGAGGTAATAGTTTTTTGTGATTCACAGCTTATTGTTAACCAATCAACAGGGGAATTTGCAGCCAGAGATGAAAGGATGTCGGCATATGCAAAAGAGGTCATCAGATTGGCAGCTTTATTTCAAAACTGCCGACTACTCCAAGTAAGCCGAGATGATAACAGCCACGCCGACGCATTGGCAAACCTGGCAAGTTCAATGCAGATTGGAAAAACAAGGACAATTATGATTGACTATATGTCGGGCCCGAGCATAAAACCACAGAACACAGAGCAGGAAGCAATGTGTGTGGACATGGGGCCAACCTGGATGGATTCAATTGTTGCATTCCTGAAAGAAGGAAAGCTGCCAGAAGACCGCAAGGAGGCACACAAAGTCAGATTGAAGTCGGTAAGATTTAGTCTGACTGCGGACGGACATCTCTACAGAAGGTCCTTCACTGGACCCCTTTTAAGGTACATACACCCTTTGCAGGTTAAAGATTTTTTATATGAAATTCATGAAGGAGTTTGTGGAAGCCACGCTGAGGGCAGATCACTAGCTCAAGGGCCATTACCCAGGGGTATTGGTGGCCCTACATGCAAAAAGATGCAGAAGCATAAGTGAAAACGTGCGAACAATGCCAAAGGTTTGCACCTTTGATACACTAGCCAGTTACTGACCTGAATCTAGTATCCAGCCCTTGGCCGTTTGCCCAGTGGGGCATGGATCTTGTTGGACAACTTCCCCAGGCAACTGGGCAGAGAAAATATTTGCTGGTAGCAACAGATTACTTCACGAAGTGGATAGAGGCAGAACCTCTTGCCAAAATCCGAGATGTGGACGTCAAGAACTTCATATGGAGAAACATCATCACCAGATTTGGCACTCCAAGAGCCATAGTTGCCGACAACAGAACGCAGTTTGACAGCAAACTCATCAAGAACTTTTATGGTAAATTCAAGATCAAGAATTACTTTTCAACACCAAGTTTTCCCTAAAGTAATGGGCAAGTAGAAGCATCCAACAAAGTAATTTTGGATGGAATAAAGAAGAGGCTGCAGGCAGCAAAAGGAAAGTGGGTAGACAAATTGCCCAACGTACTTTGGGCATATCGGACTACGCCGAGAAGATCAACAGGGGAATCCCCCTTTGCCATGGCTTATGGCACAGAAGCAGTCATTCCATCGAAGTCGGCAAGATCGAGGATCCGAACCCAGGGAGTTGAGAATGGGACTAATGATATACTCTTAGCCCGAGATCTGGATCTTTTAGAAGAACGAAGAGAGAAAGCTGCAATTCAGCTCGCAGTATACCAGCAACAGCTTGCCAAAGCTTACAACAAGAAAGTCAATCCAAGAGATTTTCTAGTCGGCGACCTAGTCTTGAGAAAAGTTGTCGGCAACAAGAAGGATCCCAGAGAGGGCAAGCTTGGCCCAAACTGGAAAGGACCCTACAGAATTACTTCGGTATTAGGCAATGGAGCTTATCGGCTTGAAGATAATGAGGGCAAAGCATTACCAAGACCTTGGAACACTTGTAATTTGAAAATTTTCTACCATTAGATATGCATTATTTTTGGCCGATGTCATCAATAAAATCTTTTCAGAATTCTTCAAACACATATGATTGATAAAGATACATAATATTGTTTCTGGGAGACATGAATAATGAGAACCCATGTGGAACTCAGGTTCACATTGGGGGCAGAGAGAAGGCAGAGACGCTTAACACTTGTTGAAAATTACAAGTTGAAGTTGAGCTAAGATGATTCCTTATCTTCACTTGTTGAAATTTGTAGTAATTTACAAGTTGAAGTTAAGCTGATTCCTTATCTTCACTTGTTGAAATTTGTAGCAATTTACAAGTTGAAGTTAAGCTGAGATGGTTCCTTCTCTTCACTTGTTGAAACTTGTAGCAACTTACAAGTTGAAGTTAAGCCGAGATCACTGTTTCTCTTCGCTTGTTGAAATTTGTAGCAATTTACAAGTCGAAGCAAAGCCGAGGTTATTACTTAAACACTTATAGCAATCTACAGATTGGTTAGATCAAAGAAAATGCTTAACACTTGTTGAAATTTGTAGCAATTTACAAGATGACGTTAAGCTGACATATGATCATCTATTGAAATTTGCAGCAATTTACAGGTTGAAGTAAAAGCTAAGTATATTGTTTAAACACTTGTTGAAATTTGTAGCAATTTACAAGTAGGTTAGACCGAGATCACTGTTTAAACACTTGTTGAAATTTATGAAAAGTTTGCAGGTCAGTATCTTGCTGAAGTAAAGCTTGTAGTTATTATACCCAAGGTATGTAACCCCGAGAAGATTGCACAAAGGAGGCAAAGTATGAAAGTCTTGCAAAATATTCTAAGTATAGAACCATGTAGAAGCAATCAAGAGAAATTAAAGATTAAAGCATCCATAGAAAAATAGTTGCAATTGTGTACAAAAGAAGGCACTACGGCCTACCAAAAGTAATTGTTCAGAAGTTACAAAGAAGGCACATCGGCCACGAAGAGAACTCATACTATTTTCCAAAGAAGATAAACTTAAAGCTAAGATTCCTCAACAGTGGCGGTTGGTTGAGTCTGGGGATCAGATGATTGCTGGGTAGATACCTCGACAGCCTTTTCCGCCTCGATCTCAGCGTCGATCTGAGCAAGGGTTTCTTCAATACTTTTTTTGGCTACAGGAATGTCGGAGGAAGCCTGCTCCGGGGTAGCTTCCTTGGCAACCTCATCACCTTCATCGTCTTGAGTCAGGTCCAAGACTTGCTCATTCAAAGAAGGAGACTTAGTCCCAGCAGCCTCCTTGGATTTTCTTACCAATGCCTCATCCTCACCCTCCTCCTCATCTTCAAACTCAGATTCAGATTCTCCTTCAAATTGACTTGGAGGAGGAGGTGGGGGGAATGGAAGAGGAATAACATCGGCGTTGCGAAAAGGTGAATCGGCAGGGAGGTCAAGTTTCTTTATCAGGGACATCCAACCAAAGGAGAAGCCCCTGTTGCATGCCTGCCTGACTTGCAGTTTGTAGTCTTCAGTGACATCGGCTATGCCCTGGGCATAAGCCTTCTCATCAGCTTCTTTGATTTCGGCTTCTTTCGTGGCCAAGGCCTCCTGAAGCTCCTTCTTGGCCTGGGCCGCTTTTTCCTCGGCCTCTTTCTTTTGGGATTCAGCAACTGTCTTGATGGCCTCAGCAGATTCGGCCTTTTCTTCGGCTAAGGTTTGGGCTTTGGTGGCAGCCTCAGCCTGGTCTTCCAGCTTTTTCATTTTTGAATGAAGAGTTTTGTTCTCCTTTTTAAGGACAGAAACCTCCCTCCTCATGTCGGCCAACTTCTCCCGATTTTCAAAAGCTTGCATGGAAAGAGAGTGGGCATGTTGAATGGCCTGAAAAAACACAAGGCACAAATTGTTACAGAATTTTACAAAGTATGAGAAAAAGAAGACAAGTTTCCACGTTAAGACACTTACTTGGACAGAATGTTGAAGCATAAAGGCGTAGTTCTCGTACTCACTCATCTTGACATTACGCTCAAGATCGCCTGGGAGGAGTAGAGCAGTACTGAGTGCTATGCCGACATTGATGTCATCGGCGCTATCGCAGGCAAGAACAGGCTTATCTTCTAAACTAATTTCAGGCGTCCAGGGGACTTTTGGTATTTTGGACCCCGAGGTTGTCGCAGACGATGACCTCGGCTTCTTTGATTGTGTGGACTCTGATGGCTATGTTTCAGTAGACCTTTTTGTGGGAACAGAAGCAGTCTTCCCGCTCCCAGCCAATTGTGAAATTGGCAGGGTATCCTCAGTCTCAACTACGGTGGCTTTGGCCTTTGGCTGAGCCTTTTTGGTTCTTTTCGGCTTTGGTGGGGGCATGCTCTGTGTTGGCTGAGCGTCAACATCAGTGGGGAGGTCGGCCAGAAGATCCTGGGCAACAGGTTTTGCACGACCCATTTCGAATGTAAGGACAAGTCTTCGCTGACATTTTTGTTCTTGTACTAGGATCAAGTATAGGGCCGAAGTAGATGGCTGATTGGTTGGGTCAGATGTTGATCCTTGATCTGTTTGAGATGTAGAAGTGGTTTGAGTTGTGGCAGTAGGAGGAGAAAGGCTTTTCTTCTTTCTTTTGGGGACGTCAGGCAAAATCGATTTGTATGTTGGAATAAACTTGAGAAGAAGAGGCACTTTTCTTTTGTGAACTGGCAAGTCCAGGAGTTTTTTTTGGTCCTTGCTAGGAACGTAAGATTGGCGAAAGTTTTTCGATGGCTTGCGAACATCTGCAAGAAGAAAACAGACATTAGAAATAGATAAAATATTGAAGACTTGAAAAGAAACAACTAAGTATTGATACTGGGCTCTTACCCTTGCCCTCTTTAACTGTTTGAGGAAGAGGGTAAAGATGGGCATCCTCGCCTGGGGCAAACTCTCAATTTCCAGAGGTAATGAAGTAGTCATCTCCAGCCCCCTTGTTGGAGTTTGGGAGGTCGGCTACGATTTTGAATTCGGTGGACCTCGGCTTGAGGTAATAGACAAAACCTTTTTCTTTCAAGTTAAGGGCACACATGGTATAACAATATTGGATGTCGGCAAGGGTGATCCTAACGTTCTCCTACCTAGCTAAGGCTATGATACCATTAATCACTCGATAGGAGTTGATGGTAAGTTGCATAGGGTTCAATCTGTAGTAGTGGAGAACTTCACGAAAAAGGGGATCAAGTGGAAGCCTGAGTCCACATTCAATGAAAGCAACAATGGGAAAGGGCATTGTATCATCTGTGGGCATGATAGAGTCGTCATCCCCAGCCAGCCTCAGATAGACGTCGGCAAGAATGGCGAACTCTTCCCTAAAGTATTCAAGTTTGGTTGGGGTATCTACCCTATGTCTCCACATCCCCATGATATCGGTGTAAAGGTATTCTACTTCAGAAAGAGGATGTTCTTTAAGGGTTTTTTGGGACCTCGGCTCTAACCTAGGTGAATGTTGGTAAGGATTGTTTCAATTTTTTCCTAAGAATTGGTAGGTTCTACAGACAAATCCCAAACCTAAATCTATGAAAGTAAAGATTGGGGGCACAGATCTGGAAGGAAGCACAGAAAACACGAAACAAAGAACAAAGTTTCAGAATCAAGAACAGAGGTAGGGTTCTCAAAAAACATAAAAAATACAAGAAATACAGGCTCAAGAACGGTGGCAAGAAAGTGGTGAAACAGTGCAGAGTGTACAAGACATGAGCGAAATCATGGAATAGACGCATCCAGATGAATAGTTCGAAAAATCAAAGGTTTGAACAAAGCAGTAATGGCAGCAAGTAAGAAAAAGAACATAGAAGAATTAAGAATGAAAGGAACAAAGGCTTAACAGGAAAAATAAAGCCGGTATAAAAGTCACCGAGGTCAGGCGATGGTGGCAGACACGACGAAACGGCGAAAGCTTCGCTGGAATGGAAGAATGAAACAGTTGCAGAGCTTGGAGCTTGAGCAATGGCGGATTTGAGAAAGAGTTTAGAGAGAGAGAGAGAGAGCAAGTAAATCGAATGCAAAAGTAAAGAAACGAAGATAGAAAGGAAAGTTTTTGTCAAAAACTTGAAACGGCGGCAAAACAGGGCATTTAATGTGCTCGAGCAACGCCTACGTCGGACGGCGTGAGCAGATGAAAGACGGCTTACAAGCGCGTCACAGGCACGAGCCAATGAAGATGAAACGCGTAAGTGGAACGGTTGAGAAGTGATGCATGACAGCTCATGCGCGTGGGAGAGTTCATTTGAATTCTTGTTCTTGAAAGAAGACATGTCGGCCTGAAGAACATGATCTCGGCTGAGGGGTTCATAGCCGACGTAATGGAAGGAAGGAACGATATAGGTTCCATCACCTCAGAATGCCGAGGTAATAGAACCTAGGGGGCAGTTGTGGGGATATATTTTCTGAGTACCAACACGTGGCAAGGTGACGCCGACGTGTCAGCCGAGGTGCCACGTGTCGTGGTAGTTATGCCGAGGTTATCTCGGCAAGGCCGAGGTTACCTCCGAAGACATCGGAATCCGAGATAAACAGATAAAGGACAAGAGTCCTAGGATGAAGAAAGACTTCAGGATGGATAAGGATAACACTCTTAGGGAGTCTATCCTTATCTCTTGAGGAGTCCAAAGTAAGTACAGAATTGGAGTCCATAAAAAAGAGGCACTCCCATGGGTCTGAGGTATGTTTTGATATACTCAACCTAGTGAGTTAAGTACTTGATTATCTTTGAGAGATATACTGACTTGATCATCGGAGTGCCCCCAGGTGGAAGAACCACCGTCGGAGCCTTCTCTTTCTATGCAGGACAGCAGGGTGCTATCTATTCTGCCTGTGTTCTATAGCTGAATTACTAAGGTGGGCAGTGTGATCGGAAAATCACTTACACAGTAACAAATCATCATTCATATTTATCAAGAGATGTGAAGTAGGATTTGTCACCAGACATGTTACGAGAGCACCCATTATCAAGATACCACATGTGTGAGTCACGTGCTTTTAGTGCAGTGTGAACAACAAAACAAGTTAAGTCACTATTTCTTACCCATATCTTTTTGGTCTTAGTAGAAGCAGGACTGGCAATCTTGGTAGACGTCTTAGCGTTGTGAACACCCACATGAATATTGGTATTCTGCCTAGACATGTAAGGTTGTCTTCTAACCCAAGAAGTATTAGAATTTCTACCTCTTTTAGACACTTTACCAAACAACTCAAAACAATAAGGACGAATATGGCCATGCCTATCACAATGATGACAAATAAACACAGGTTTTACCTCCAATTTGTCGATCTTACCCCCTTTGGGTTGATGAAGGGAAGGATCACCCTTGAGCTTTCTTTTTGCTTGAGTCTTCAGTTCATGCGATGTAGAGGCTTGTCCCTTTTGAAATGTTATAGTAGTATAGCCTATCCTACTTTTGTCATAACTCATTTATTGAGACCCGATGATGTCTTCAAGTGTCTTTGACCCTTTGTTCCACATATCAATCGTGGCTCTAGCAACTTTGAGTTCTTCCTTTTCTTGACCAATCAACTCTTCCAATGTGGCTTGTGACATCTCAAGGATTCCAATCTTCTCTTCATATTTGGCATAGATGCTCAAAAGTTCATTCCTTTCGGTTTCACAAGCTAGAAGCTTTCCTCAGAGGTCTTGCCTGTCATTTGAGATCTTGATGACATCTCTTTTTGCAGCTCCAATCTCTCCCTTTAGCTTGACATTCTTGCTTTCACATGATTTGAGCTTAAAAGTGAGTTTATCATTGATCTTGGACAAATTCAGAGATTCATTGTAAAGCTTTTCATAAGCTTGTTGTAGGTCATCACCATCAATCTCATCATTGTCTTCCGAGGTTTCATCATCTTCTTTTTGCTCATCTTTCTCTTAGACCTCATCCAATTGAGCAACTAAGGCATGAAAGTTGATAGATGGTGGTGAAGATGACTCTCTTCTTTTATGAAATTGACTCAGAATGTCCCACGTATCTTTGGCCTTTGTGCATTGAGCAATCCGTTGCTGTTCTTCATCAGAAATTGCTTCACGAATGGTAGTCAGAACTCTTTGATTGCTTGGATTGTCAACGCTTTCAACATCCTCTTCAATGACTTGCCAAACCTCAGGGTCGTGAGCTCTCAGAAACATCCTCATTCTGATCTTCTAGAACAAATAATTACTCTCATCAAAGGTAGGAGCACGATGCAAATTCTGACCATGAGCAAACTCAATTGGTTTTAGAGATGGTTGGGTGATAGTAGACCAGAATGCCATGTAGGTACTATCTTCATCTTCACCAGATTCGGTTTCTTCGGGTTCTTGCCCTGACCTGCTTTCATCATCCCAAGTCACTGTATAGAGTTTCTTCTGGTTCTTTTTCGATGGACATTCAAGAGCAATATGACCAAACCCTTGACATTCGTAACACTTGATACCTTGCCATTTCACAGTCTTCTTTTCAATTTTTGGAGCAACTTTTGGTGGAAAAGTTTTGGGTTTTTCATCACCCTTATCTTTTGAACTAAGATCCTTGAAATTAAGCTTCTTTTTCTTTAAATTTTTTTTGAACCGCTTGGTAAACATAGCCGTCATTTTGGACTCTAGATCAAACTCAATCTCAAGGGTCATAGTAGTCTCATGAGCACTGGTAAAAGACACACTATCTTTTTGTTTTTTCTTAGAAATCTGGTGGGCTTTATAAGTTTGCAAGTTTCCAACCAACTGATCAAGCTTGAGGGTATCAACATCCTGAGCCTCCTCTATAGCTGTAACTTTTGATTGGAACCTCTCGGGTAAAGACCTTAAAATTTTTCCAATAATCTTAGCTTCAGGGATTTTTTTACCAAGTGTGAAACATGAATTCACAATGTCACTAAGTTTAGCATAAAAATCATCAAACATCTCATCATCATGCATAAAAAGAGTTTCAAAAGAGGAGGTGAGACGTTGAAGTTTTGACTTTTTAACAAAAGTAGTACCCTCATGAATAGTATCAAGAATGTCCCAAGCCTCTTTTGCTACCTCACACGTGCAAATACAACGAAACTTTTCAGGTGTGACAAAGCAAAAGAGGGAATTGAGAGCCTTACTGTTCCAACTCAAGTTTTGATAGTTGAATGCGTCCATTTATCAAGAGGTTTGGGAATATCAACATCGTCAATGGTGACAATAGGTTCACTCCACTCATAGATCATACAGTGCCAAACTTTCTCGTCGATAGATTTTAAAAACGCTCTCATACGAGCTTTCCAATAAGAATAGTTTGTACCATCAAGTAACGGAGGTCTATGAGTCGAGTTACCTTTGCAAATTGAATCCATATCACCAATCACACAAAATCACACTCCTATAGTTTTGATAAAAACAAAGAGTGACCTGCTTTGATACCAATTGAAAAACTTAAGTAATTCATGATTAGATCAATATTTAATTGTACCAATTCCCAAACAATTAAAACTAACAATTTAAATCATCTAGAACATACAAAAGTGATTTAGATTGTTGCTTCAAAAATAATAAATCAACATAAACGATTTTTTATGTGGAAAAACCACAATTGGAGCACCTCCAATTGTGATTAAAAAATCACGGGCAAAATGCCACAAATCAATCCACTATGAAAGGAAGATAGAGTACAAATTTACCAAACAAATTTCCCAAACGCTGTCAATTTGTCTTCAACAATCTCTATCTCTTTCACTGCAACCTTCGCCTCGGAATTGATCAGATTGATGTTGAGTCCATAACATCCATTGTCGAATCAACGACTGCGCACAACATCAAACTCCTTCGAAAACTCCACGCTTGAATCTTCGAATTCCACCGAAGAAGAACACACTTGTTGTTGAATAAAACAATCACCTCTTTGATGTACACTTTTCAAACCATGAGTTTAATACCCAACCAGACATCAAAGAAAACTAGCAAAATAGCCCCAACAGAAAACCCTAGAGCCCTCAAAATAGATCTGGAAGCATTAACCCTAAAAGCAGACAAACCGTAGCTTTTAAAGCAAATAGGGCCGCAATCCCCACTCGAGTGCAGGACTTACCGCTTGAGCAGAGTCACTAAAACGTGTGTGATTAAACAGGTCTACGCTCAAGCGTTGAAAATTATGCTCGAGCGCAAAAACAAGCCTCCTTGTATTTTTACAGACAAGCCAAACTACTGAGAAGGTACAAACTCCGCTCCAGCGCATCTTTGCCGCTCGAGCGGGAAAACCAATAACACTAGGAAAATTACAATGCATTTAACCCAAGCTTGTTTGCGGAATTGGCAACAAGTAGGGACCTAACACATATGTTGGCCAAGATTTAAAATTTGATAGTCCGATTTGCCATCTAGATTCCACTCTTGAAGGTCACTACCGAAATATGAGAAAAGGGTGTCATAATAATGTTCTTCTAGTTATAAATCGATTGGGATTGGATGAGGGTAATAATTACGAACTGGTGGTTGAGCGGCAACAATAGAAGTTTCGTGGATTTGGTTTGGAGTGGTTACTGTGAATTGTTCATATAAATTGTGTAACATATCGTTATCTTGTAGGACGTTGATGGTGCCACTATGTGTGGCGGGGTCTTTTCCTTCTCTTTTTGGTGTTGATGGATTGAGAGGAGTAGATGTGTCAATAGTAGGGTAATGAATGGGTTCATTATCATTCAGTACTTTGATGAGTGTTTCTTTCTGCTTATTTAATTCTACTAAGAATTCATCAGAAGGATTTATAAAGGAATAGGCTAGGTATGGTAAATTTTTTATCAGAGGGGGTTGGCTTGTTTGATCTGGAGGGACTGAGAGATAGAGTTTATCAACTCGTTCTTCAATTTGAGTTGTTTGTTCACCAATTATTTGAAGCAAAGGCAATCAAACGAAACAAAAAGGATAAAGCCATAAAGCAAAAAGCAGATTCCTTCAGATTTCAATTCATTTCAATTCTGGACTCATTCATCTATATAAAGCTAGCCACACTTTAGAAGAGGACATGCTTTCTTGAATATCAAAAGCTTATTGTAATACAGTGTAAGAAATTGTTTGAAAAAATTTGTGTCACACCCCAAACTCGAGTATGACCAGCCGTGGCCCACAGGGACTTAGCCTAAGGCACACGTAAGCCTAAATATAAACCCAAAATCACAAAGAATAAATGTGATGATAGCCCAGAAATAAATAAATCAAAACCCAAACCAGTGACAAGTCACAATTATAAATGACAAACCAACTGTAATCAATTCCATCCAAACTTATAGGATATAAACAGCTCACATATCAAAATAATCCTAAATGAACCTCCATAAAAATAAAAAGAAATATGCACAAACTTGACATAACAATCTAAAACAATATAAATGAATGTCCTAGAGGTCCATGCAATTGAGTACCCACTACACCATAAGTCTACTCTAAGTCCTTCTAACACTTGGAAATGATAAACAACTAAGTCAGCTGATAGCTCAGTGAGTAGCAACATGGATAGTAAATACAATTTTGAAAATAGGGTTCAATTCCAAAATAAGATATATATCACAGAAACTAGATTGGCATACAATTTGGTAAAAAAAATTGTTTTAAGAAGAAGGTTCCACAGTTCAACAATTAAAAGACGCATGTCTCTCAAGAACATGATAAATGACATTTTCCACTTAAAATAGATCACAACATGAACACCAATAATTTTCTAGGTACCAAGAAATAACAAGTAACATGCCACACAGTTCTCAAGGCTATAAGCCCCGTTGGATCCAATACCGAACTAAGAGTCATCCTCAGGGTGACAACTCGGGCCTTTTCTCTAAGACGATCCAATTGAAGGTTACCTAACTTAACTTAGGTCTTTTCCTTACAATCGTTGAGCACTAGAGTCATCACGGCCCAACCCGGATCTGTTCCCTAGTGGCCAGAGTCACCACACACAGTGGAATAATTTTCCTAGACAAAAATATACAGATGGTCCCAATAATCAATGCATATCAGTTTCGCAAAATATGGTAATTTACCATTATAAACATGAGACAAAAAAAAATAGTTTACAGTATGCCAAGTTCACACATGTTTCAGAAATAATTTAATTCCATTGATAATATAATAATTTATCAAAACAGTTTAGTCCTGAAACAACAATTTTATTTTCCAACAGTTTAGGGTAGGGGAACATTTATAAAAATATGTAGTATGGAACTACTCACCTCAAAACGAAATAATATAATCCTCGAATAGAGTATGAAAGTCCAACTAGTGCCCTAAACCAAGTATGAAGATTACAAGCCACTACTAATTTAAAAATACTAAAGAGAATGATAAACTTAGTACCTCACACAAAAGCGCACTAACACAGCTCAACCCAACTCACCGTTATCCTTAAATATTGCCTAAGCTCATGTTCTTCAAGGTCTAAAATTACCCAAGACATGGGTTCAGATTGAAACTTAATTAAAAGTAACTTTACGATAAATCAGAGTTTTAAACAAGTTTTCCCAATCTATTCGCTAACTTTGAAAATTACAAAACCCACTCCATGCTGTTCAACAAATTCCAAAACCCTCCAAATATCAAATAATATATCCTAAGTTTCAAACCCAATTGGTTTCACTTGATCTACTTATCAAAATAATTATTTACAATTAATTATATCCAAACAGGTTGTTTTTTGCAGCACTTTAAAGAAATTAATGGTTCTAAAAATGTATGAAACTAGACTCATAACTGGTTCTAATGACACTAAATTGATAATTTTATGATTTATATCCAAAAAGAATGACACTTCCGAAGTTACTGTTTTACACTAGTTTTCTGGATAGATTTGAACGCATCAGTTTATATAGATTTTGACTCTCAAAAATTATGAGAAAATTCTGATATGCGAATGCGATTCAATATGTAATTAATCTATTGTAAAAATTTCAGCTCAAAATTCATCGGTTTGATATGGTTTCTTGATTTTTAAAGTTTGTGGTTCTGTATAGAATATTTAAACTAAGAATTACACCAATTCCTTACGCACCAGTTTTTCTCCTCAGATTTCTTAACATATATATATACAAAATATATAAACCTACAACCTCTCCATCAATGAACTAAATAATAATAGAGTAAGGATAAAGAACAAAAACAAAGAGAAGACGAAAGATAGAGACCTACCACACACCCAAAAGTTCTTCCTTGTTTGCAACCCCTTTTTCTTCTTCTTCTTTTCTCTCAACCTCTCTCTCCCCATGGCTGCTGTTGCTGTTGTTATATATTGTATTAGGCAACCTAGGGTTACTTTATATATCTGAACAAAGGGTTCTAAATTATTATCTGTTTATATTATTTTATTTTCTAACCCATTAATTTAAATAAAATATAACTATTATTATAACAAAATATACTTACTATCTTGCCCTTTTTTTTAAAAATAATAAATCTTGCCTCTAAATTAAAAACTTTCACCATAAATTTATTTTAAGTTTAAAATTAATTAAAAGACCCTCCAATAATATTTAATTCGCACTTAAAGATTCACAATAAAATATTTGAGATTTGTAAAATTATTGTTATCTAATTATTTATTTTATTTGTATATTCTGGTTCTCACAATTTGAGTGTGTTTAGTATGAGTGTGTTTTGAGTGTATCAAGAGTCTGACTGTATTTAGTGGATGTTATGTCCAATCTGCTACCAGTATTGTGACCTATTGTAAGTTTTCTTTATTTTGATTTCGTATTTTAATATAAGTATTGTTTGCTTTGTTATGCTTTTAATCTCTGATCTGCGTCAAGAAATTAACAATAGTATTCAATATATTTTTGATTTTGAAAAAGAATTAACTAATTTAAGATTATTATTATTATTATCTCTTGCATCTGGTCAATCAATATAGCGATCCCGGTTTTCCCTTCATTTTTTTTTTAAATGTATTCCAAACTCGGTTCCGTAGATGTGTTGTTGTCTTATTCCTGTTTCCATCCTTTACTCTTTGTATATATACAATGTATAGAAGACTAATGCTAATACATTGAATGTGATGGATTTATTATGAATGAATCTTAGAGATGCATTATGTATCTATTATGAATATGTAAGATACATTAATTTATATAATGAATTCATTAATTCATTAATATAGAGGATGTATTATGTATCATGAATGTATGAGATACATTAATCAATTTAATGAAGTTCATTGAGTGAATAACTTGAGAGTTTCTCTCTCTCCCTACACACCTTCTCTCTTGGTTTTCATCTCCCTCTAGTGTAAATCTATACTAAGTCCTTTGTAAGAAAGGTAGAGTGGGTTGAGGGCTTCATTTTAATCTGAAAGTTTGGCAATTTGGAGCACTTTGGTTTTTGGCCTTCATCTTCTCCATTTGGTCTTTCCATTTGAGGTAGGGATTTCCTTGTTCTTTTTCAATACTCCGTCTATAGATAGACATGTGGTAGTTTTGTATTGCATGAAAATCATATCCGTGTTGGATTTGTTTGAAAATCATGAGGGGAACCTAGGGTTGGTTGTTTGAGAATGGTTTTGTTATCATTGACTGTGGTTTGGACTAATTAGAGAGTAAAATTAGCATGTTATTGTTGAAAGAAGAGAAAGCCCTAAATTATATTTTGATTTGGTAAAATAAAAAGGGTTTATGGTTGAACAATGTTGGTAAATTTCTATTGTTAATATGAGTTGTGTAGAAGGTGTTAACAGTTAAGGGATTAATTATGGTATTGGGGTTATTTTGAAATGAACGTATTGAATCAAGTTGGGTTATGGCTTATTATCCATGGAATTGATTTTGTAAAATGAAGAGAATGTAATTGGTTTTGTGAAAAGGGAAAAGTGTTTTTGGAATAAGTGATGGAATATGTTGACTTAAGAAAATTATGAAAGTTGATCTTGAAAATAGTAAATGAAATGTTAACTCTATGTGAGTCTCGGAAAACGAATTTGAGAATTGAACTATTGTATCATGAGTGTCGAGTACACACATTTGAGGGTTTTATCCTTACCTATCGTACTAGTGTCGTTGTTGGGTTTAAGGTTTGCTTGAGAGTTGAGTCTCTTTTATTAGGTGTACTGAATACATGCATCTAGAGGTTTTGTCCTTGGTCATCGGTGGAGGATGACATTGTTGTGTTGAATTGTGATGTATACGTTACACTTGTGTTGGTTAAACATTATTGAATAGTTTATGTGTATGTATTACACTTGTTATTTATGCTTTGTTGTATTGATTGATTATGTATATGAAATTGTTTATATACATTGTGTTGTGTGGGAGGAGATAGGGGATGTACTCCACGGTTTAGGGGAAGATAGGGAATGGACCGCTAAACCGGATATTGTTTGGGAAGAGATAGGGGATGGACTCCATTAGCATCACTATTATGTGTGCTTATTGAAGTATAGAAGTGTTTTTGTTTGATATTGATACAACACCAAAATGTGTATCATTTGTGAAGTATGGAAGTGTTTTTGTCTGAATTGATCTGAGACTAAAATGTGTATTTATTATGAGGTATGAAATGTTTAAAATGAGTTATTATCTTGCTTATCGCTTTGGCATATCCTTAGCTTACTGTACATATAGCCGGTAGAGCAAAGTTTTAATTGTTATCGTCAGTGTATCTGAGTATGTTATGGGTTGCGATGGTTACAGTTTTGAAAGGCCGAGCTGCCTCATTTGTGGATTATATACATGTTGATGATTTGTTATTTCCCTTTTATTTAAGGCATACATGTATTGATATGAATGTGTTGGAAACAAACCAAAATGCCATTTTGAGATTTTGGAAAGTGTGAAGGAAAATGGGGTATTTGTGCACATGTTTTCAAAAAAGGTCATTTTGTTGTAAGTACAGAAAATGGGGGAAGAGTAATGGGCTTGGTGAAATTGTTTTTTTTTCTAAAACTGTTATAGTCATGAAAGTTTGGAAAAATGGGTAATGAAATGGAAAGAAAGGTGAACCGCTTATAGCGTTGAATGAAATGGCTGTTTTCGAGAAAAGTTCATACTTATGTATATTTTGTATAAACTGTCACATTACTATTCTAGTATGAGATTAGGCATTCATGATCATAGCTATCTGTAAGTTGTTATTGTTGAGGATCATGTTGAGATCCCTACTGGACTATATGTTCATCCCACGTTGTTGAATCTTTTTCAGGTGATAGCCAGGATGTGTTACAAGGTTTTGGATCTTCTTATTTGTTGGCCACGGGGCCTCTTTTGTGTTAGGGAATGCCATTTATGTAAAAGGGTTATTCCTTCTTCTTGACTTTTTAATGATGTAAGCCCAAGGGCAATTTATTTAGTGTACTCATGTTGTATTTACTTGCATACGAATGAGAGCAATGTTATTCACTTCTCTGAGTTGAATATCTGAGTTTATTTCCGCATGTTATCTCGAAATGGAATTAAGTAAATGAAATTGGTAATACTTGAGTAATAAAAATTGGGGAGTGACAACTAATTATTAACTATTGTCAAAGAATTGCCACAATTAAAAGAAAAATAAAAGATGAACATGCTTATGCAAACCAAACCAAAAAAAAAAATATTTGCACTCCCACTAGTTAGAGGCGTTTTCCACTCCTACACTTCTACTCCCATGTTCATCCTCTCTCAAGGCTTTCAATTTTTAAATTGTTTTTAAGTTTATCGATAAATTTTTACTTTGATTTTTTTTAAAGCTTATTTGATAACATTTCCTTATTATAAGATTATATCTCTACCTATTTGTTCGACTTCATTAGGAATCTTCTTCCGTAATTCTATCATCTCCAACTTCTTAATTTTTTTTCTATAGTTTTATTTTGTTTTATTTATCTTCCACAACCTCCTCATTATTTGTGATGTAGGGTAGTACAAAATTTGAAAACCCCACTAGCAATTTTGGTTTAGACCCGACCCATTTGATATTCTGGATCTGGGTTATAGTGCCTTAATACGATTGTTAATGTCTTATTTCTCCTTATTTCTTATTGAGTTTGGTTATTGGAGTTCCTTGCTTGCATTTGGAACAGGTCGAGAGTTAGTTTTTCAAAATGGTTTATGTCCAGATTTTGGCTTCTTCGCTCGAGAAACACTTATTGGGCTTGAGCGGTCTTTGAAATCTCTCAGTACTTTTGCAGGCTTGCAGAGATATTGGGAGTTGGCATTCTAGGCTAGAGCGATGTTGGCTCCAGCAGTCTTTCTTGAGCTCGAGCGATGGTCCTCTATCTATAAAACTTTTAGGAGTTTGTATTTTTCGCTCGAGCGGTTACTTTGTGCACTCGAGTGGTCACATTTATTGTGTCTAGTCGCTCAAGCGACCATTCCTGCGCTCGAGCGGTCTGCGCGTATATCAGTTCGTAAAGTCACCATTTTGGTTCACTTTTTCATATATCTCTCTTTCTAAACATTCTAAAAATCCTAAGTTGAGACCCTCTCTCTCCAAAACTCACATTCTCTCTATAAATACACCTACATCCATTGATTTCTTCACCCGTGTCCCTTTGATAAAAAAAGGTAGAACACTCCGAGAGCTTCCATTTGATTGGAGCAAAGTTGGGTTTCGGGGTCATTGAAGTTTCTCCATTCTTTCTCTTGTCTTCTAAGCTTGAGGTAGGGATTCTCCGCACTTTCTTATGATTTTTAACTAGTTATTTGTTATTTAATAAGACTATATTGTGATTTGGGGATTTTGGACAGAACTAGGGCTTTGGGTTAAAAACCAAAAGAGAGGTTTTCAAATGAATGGTTGAAAATGATTGAGAAAATGTATTTATTGTTGAGTTATGATGAAATGATGAATTTTTACCTTCGAAATTTAATTATAAAGAAAAGGGGATTTTTTCCCTAAGAATATCAAATCTTGATTTTTTAATGATAAATGAAATTAATGTTTTGGATTGATGTTGATGAGGATGGCGGAGTTGAGTATGTATTATCACTCCTATCTTGGGATTTTCGGAAGGTTTATCTTAATGAAAATTATTCATCTGTTTAGAGATATTTGTTTTGGGCTATCGGTGGAGGATAACTATGATTGTTGTAGAAATTATATGAGAACTGGGAGAATTGAAACTATTTTCTCATCCATTTGCATTGGGCGTTGTTGCATATTAACACATTGAAAATGTTTTATGTTTTGAGAAAAAAAAGGTGAATACTTGGTGAATCTAGGTAGGGGGTGTAGTTACGATGTTAAGTTGGCCTATGTGTCCTTGGTGAATGACCAAAAATCCGCGCAGATAGGTGTCGAGTCTTCCAATTAATACCGGTAAAAATGACAAATTGGTAGCACTTGTATAGTCTACTTGCAGACATGTACCTAGAAATTCACAGATTTGTATTCATTGTCTTGCTTTCTATTGAAAAGATAACACTTCATGAATTGTGATAAAAACCTGGCATTGCATGTTTTTGGAAAAAGATATAAATGTTTGTCACAAGCATTGCATATGCATTCACCTTATGACTTTGTTAAGATTCATAAATTGTGTTCTGAGATTTCTAATGGGTTTTGGTTCACCCTATATGAGAAAACCATTTTCGTGTCTTGATGATATGCCTCCACTAAAAACATAGTTTGAGGAACTTTGAGCTAAATACTTTTTTTTGTTTATTTGTTGTATTTCTTTTACTGGCATGGCGTAGGGCTTTAATTGTATTGAGCTTAGACTCACTTTTGTTGTAACCAAGCACCATCTTGGGTAGTTGTAGCCTTAAAGGAATTTGATTACTTGTTTAGCTTAGATTTCATATATTTTGTCTATAATACATGTTATAGATTCAGGGTTAGGACTCATGAATATATGATCGCATGTGTTATCTTTTGTACATTCGAGATCATATGAAATGGAAGGGAATTATATTCCCTATTGTATCTTTCTTTCATTATCATCGTGCGATGGTTTCATTACTAGTTATTTCGGGGCGTTACAATTCCAAAGCAATCACAAACACGAGAGAAATTATTTATGTATTTTGTGATTTATTTTAAGTCTCTAATAAATGTTTTAGCTTTTTTTTTTTTATATAAAAAAATTGTTTATTATTATTGATTGCATACATTATATGTTGATTATGCATGTTTTAATGCGTTTTTATGATTATTGATGATTTTAATTCCAAATAGAGACCCATATCGACAAAAAAAAAAAAGGCAACTTTTGTGAATTGAATAAATTTTTGGGACTTCTATTGAAAAACTCTGCTGCAAAGGGAAAGTTCATCTAGATCAAGGATTGTTCAAGTTATCTAAAAGTTCAAGGAGGGACAGTGGATGGACAACCAAAGGCTGAAGAGGGAATAGAAAGAAGCCCAAGTATTAAACTATTTATTCATTAATAATTCTATAAATATTAACACTCTTATGAAAAGTACAAGAGGCTAAATATAATTGGTTGTCAAAAAAAAAAAAATTAATAATACTTACACACCCAATAATGCTTGAACATATGTGCTTTTAATAATATTTTCAGTAATATTTTGTAGCATTGCTCTTTGTTCATTGATGCCATTTTTTTATTTTATTTTATAATTTTATACTTTTAGATTTACAAATAAAATTTTATTAATGAGACACAAAATAATAAAAAAAATGATTGTCTTAATTATTATTTTTTATGAATAATTTATTACTTTATTCCGTGCATAGCATAGGTCAAACGCTATTATATATTAAGGAAAAGAAAGTTTTTAATGAAGAACTTTTTAAGAGTTCCAAATTCTCATTCTAAAATTACCGATTTTTCAATTTAAAAAATAAATTAAAAAAACTATTGGCTAATTTATTTATTTAATTGTTTTAGAAATAATAATTGTAACGCCCCTAAATTTATAATCCATTAATGTTCAAAAACCATTAAATATTCTTCAAAACCATTACAAGAAAATATTAATAATGAACATAGTCTTTTACTCAGGTAATCTCTTTCCCATTGAATTAATTCAAAACATTACATATTTTGTTCATAATACAAATCACAGTTAATGTTTTGTTCATAATACAAATCATAATTCAAGGAGTTAGAGAGGAATCAAAACAAAAATGCCCTAGTGGCGTACAAATTTCAGGTTGATTACACAAAAGGGTGGACATTGGTCCCAAAACACAATTTTAGCTCCGAAGCTTCAACATAAAACAATCAATGAGCCCCCCGTGCTCCATTCAAAATATCTTCACCGCCTTATCACTTAGGCGGGGTTACACCATCAAGTCTTGAAAGTTTGTTAGATTTTGGGGTGAGCAATAGCCCAGTAGGAATACTATTAACAAGGTATATAAAGGATTAAAATGCATATGATCATGCAATGCAAATGCCATGGAAAATTCTCATGTTTTTCTCTTTTGAAAGTCAATGATGCTCAATGCACAATTTCCATCTTAAAATCTCATCAACAACAATGGGTTGGTAAATGCATCATGACGTCCCAAGCAAGAGCCGCAAAACCAACTCTAAAAGTGGTGGGGCAATGGGCACCCAAAAACCTTTCCCTTCCACATTTGTCGACTCTAAAAATGGCAGGCTAGTTGATGCCCAAAAACCTCGATTTTCCACATTTACCGACTCCTAAAATGGCGGGGCTAGTGGACACCAAAAAATATTTTTCCACATTCATCTGGCGATAAGCTCAAGATAGGGTAATTGGGCACTTTGACTCGCCGCACTGGTACCAATACAATACATAACTCTTTTTCAAAACCTGATTTAACTATCTGGACTCATACGCTATTTACCCCCTTCCAACATTTCTAAATATCCGGAGGATTATAAGAATCATGGAACCAAAATCATTAAAATGCAACATGATAAATGAATTTGAAAATAATTCCATTCACCTAAAATTCGTTCATTTAGGAAATAATGATTTATCATAATCAAAATCAAAAGGATTTCCATATTTTAACAATATTCAATTGCCATCATCATATCATAAACTTCCAAAATAACTCGTAATCAACATTCATACACATCCTTACTAAACATCAACCTAATTCCATGATCCAAGGTCCAATTGAACAAAACTCCACCATTGGAACAAAATTCAAAACTAGGGTTTGAATGAAATTAGGGCTTTCTTCCCTCTAGTTTGTTTAAAATAAACACTTCCCATCAAGAATCCTCATCATCCGTAGTTATTCAAAATATTTTCAAAATTTGGGTGAAACCCCTTTTTATGCTTCAGAACCCATTTAATTAACACCATCATCTCATACCTACATATAACTAAGAAAATACCATATACACATCTCAAATCTTAGATATACAAAGTTAAGAGTACCCTTACCTCGAAAATGAGAGCTCGAGTTAAAGATCCAACAAAAAACCACGATGAAAATACAATTCAATCGATAAATAGTTTTATCTTCACTTGTTCTTCACTCCTAGTTCAAGGTTTTGGGTGGGTTCCTAGTAAAAATGGAAGAGGAAGAGAGGAAATGAAAAAGTGAAAGAGTGGAGCAAAGTTGATTTTAAATTGGCTGACTTTGAAAAGACCACTCGAGCAATGTGAAAGCAAGGACCGCTCGAGCGAAAAATCTTTCTTCCTAGAATTCAGACTTGCAAACGAGATATTGGATGTCCTCTTTCATCGCTTGAGAAATATTTCCACCACTTGAGCGGTCCCCTTTTTCTCAAAACATGACAATAATTATCCCTTAATTTATGGATTTCAAATGGAAAGATAACAAAAATATTCCATAATTGCTCTATCCTAATCTCTTTTACTGATTTCTAAGAGAAAAAAAATTAAAGCCTACCTTCATTCTCTCTCCTAAAAAAATTAGATAATATTTTTCATGAGAGTTGTGGGTATCTACCTATGTCTTATTATATCTTCTTAAATCTTTCTTTTGCCTCTTAATATCCAATTTTAAATTTTAATAATCTTTAAAGTCTATCTAAACAAATCTAATTTGAAAATATCTTCCACCATCATATTTTAAATCAATAAAACTCACATGTTTATCACATATCTAACTCACATCATAACTTACATAACTAATAATAAAAATATAGAAAAACAAATAGAAACAATAGACAAATTAAAATTTTAATATTTAAAAAATAGAAAGCCACAACTCCATCTTAAATAAATTGAAAAAAAAAATAGAAACCACACATAAATAAAGCAGATAAGAATTTAGATATAGATCTCAAAAAGATATGATAATATCTAAATTTGAATTATAATTTAGTAATATAACCGTCTATTTTTTTTTTTTTAAAAATTATATCTATTTAAATTTTAAATCACTTAATTGGGCAAATTAATAAATTTTTAAGCGTAATTTAAAGAATAATTTGATTTGTCATCCTAACTCCTAGACTTCACCAACAATGGTGGAGGGGCTGATGGATTGGGCCGAGCGAGATCTAAATTGTTGGAGGTAACATCCTACCACTCCTAAATTTGTTTGTTTATTTATTTTTTTCCTGTGTGATTCTCTTTCTCTCTAGTGTTGGTTTTGGTTTTGGTGTTGATTTTAGTGAGTTTTATGTGTTTGTTTATATATTTGCATGGTGGAGAATAATTATTAGTGATGCTGGTTGGTTGTAATCAAAATATCTATACCCATTCTATGCTAAGGATTTTCATCGGATTTTGTTTTCTTCAATGAAGACCATAAAATTGAAGTAAAAAAATTGTGCATCAATTTTTTTTATTATTTATTGTTGTTTTATTTTATAAAAAAATGTGAAAAAATTTATTGGTAATTCAAGTTTTTATTATAACATTAGACTTTTGTATAATTAGGTAAATTTAGAACTTTTAAATATTATTATATTCTTTATTTTTATCATCTCTCTATCCCATTGTACCAATATTGCTTTTTGTTAATTTGTTAATTGTAAATCAATTAATTGAAAAATGAAAGTGTAGACACCCCATTTTGACTGGCACTTAGATTGTGGGTTCTTGCAAGCCTTCCTATGATGAAGTGGTAATTGTTTCATCCTTGAAATATTTAAAGTTGTTTAGAGTGGCTATATAAATCCGTTTTGGCAAAAAAAATTAAATTTCTATGAAAATGACCATTTTATCCCTGGACCCGTTTTTGGCCAGAAACTAACTTTTTAACCTCGAGAAAGAAAAAAAGGCCTGATTGTACTTTGATCAAATATATTTTTTAAAATTAGTGACCAGCTTATCAAAAACATTGATCAGAAAGTGATTTGGGCTTATTTAAGCCACAAGCAAGACAAGGACATGGGACCTGGCACTTATGCATGCATGCATAGCACGCATACCATGACAAGAGGTGTGTGCGCACATGAATTGCGCACGCACACATCAGTAGTGTGTGTGCACATCCAAACGTGGCAAAGCCAAGTAAGAAAACTCAATCTTGAATTAATTCGGTTGGGAGGCGGAAGAGAAAACAATGGGAATTGCCCTAGCTTGCCTCCCACGCCTCTCAGTGCCTATATAAGCACCCCTTCCCTCTCCCATTGAAAGGGTTAAGTTTTTGAGCCATTTCTTGTAAGTTAGAGAACCAAACACTCATCTTCTTTCCCTCCTCTGCCTTAGCTCCGAAAATACCCTACCTACAGCAGCCATAAACACTGAGAAATACTCCAAGGCTTGGAGAACTTGAACTATCTCAAAAACCTTTGCTTAAGGGAGGCTTGCAAGTAAGAAAACCTTTCCTTTCTAGCTATTTCATTGCGTGTTCTTCGGTTTAAGCAAACCATAAGGTAATTCTCTCTTTCTTTTCAATTTTAGTACCTCTTTTAGTCTTTGTTTTGGTAGTTAATCATAGTTAGGGCATCCATCTATCATAGCATCATGTAGTTTCTTAGTGTTTAGGATCATGTAGCCATATAGGAATCATGTTTTGAGCCTGGTTTGATCATCTTGTGATTTTAAGTTATTTTTGCTCTCTTACTTGTTAGGTGCTTTTTTTGCATCATGTTAGTAGCCTCAAACCGGCTTAGGATCATATTTTGCATATTTAGAAGCATATTAGGTCATATTTATTTATGTTTTTGTGTGAAAGATGCTGGTAGTGGCCGCACAGGTAAGTCTCCTTGTCTTCCTTGGCATGGGTTTGCTATTTGCAATGTTTTTCAATTATGCAAGTTTATATTCTCTTTATATACAAAATTGGTTGTTTTGGATGTTTTATAAGTGTTGTTCATCTTGGTTCAAGTTTATGGCCATGTTTTACTTAAAATCCATTTTCGGTGAAAAATCTTTATTTTATTAAAAAATGTGGCTTTATTGTTGCAACTAAAACTAATGACACCTGTTTTTCTCAAACATAGTTTTCGGATTAGTAAAGGTTTTAGGCTTAAAATGGATTGTATGAAATAATTAACCATTAAAATCATAAAATAGAAAGTAAGTAGAGACCAATCTTCGAATAGGGCAAAAAGAGGTGCTACCATTCAATGGCATTCCCCTCTTGTACTTAAGCTCCGGAACTCGAAATTTTCTTGGTTGTGATGGACTGGTCCTTAGCATAGTTTTCATTGTTAAAGGTTTCTTAATTCCCCTTAAAAAAATTAAATAACGACTCTTTGTTAGTCAAAACAAGTCAGTGTGGGATGCATGCCTTAGTCTCGAAAAAGGTATGACCCCATAATTGGCGACTCTGCTGGGGAATTAAGTTAGCTTGACTTGAAAATTTGTACTTTATTATATTAGTGGTTAATTATTAATTGCATTGCATCATTGTGGGCTCGAAAAAAACCTAGCTTTGTTGCATAATATCCCGGCCACCATTCGTGGGCTATGTTATGTCAACAAAGCGAGCGTCAGATTATGCTATTAGTATTGTTTGATCATCTCCATGTACTCCAAAGTGATATGAGAGGTATATTGACAGTCATAATTGATGTATTCTCTTGACCAAGCCAACCTTTGCATATAGAAAGCATTAGCACCTTCCAAACTAGGACAAGATACTCCCATTTTTTAGGATTATATTGTTGCCTTTTTTGTGTGATTTAGTGAATCTTTGTAACGCCCCGAAATAATTACAATAATCCATCCACAATATCAATAAATGACAACAATGATAAAAGAATTATCTTCTATTAAATCCAATTGAGTTTACGAAAGAGAAACATATGCGGTACATATTCATAATGCCTGGCCCTAAATCTATAGCATATGTTGCGAACAAAAGGAAAAAAAAAAAATTGAAGTTAAACAGATAAGAAATGCCCTATGGGCTTACAGCTTTCTGAGATGATACTTGGTTACAACAAAAGTGGACTTACGTCCAACAGAATTTAAGCCCTTGACTTGTACGAAAGTAAGTATAGAAAATAGACAAAAGAAGCTCTCGCCCCAAGTCCTCCTAAGCTATTGCCTTGGCGGAGACATATCATCAGCACCTGAAATATTTTTCCTACATAGGGTGAGCTAAAGCCCGGTAGAAATATTTCAACACAGTACATAAATCTTAACAAAGCTATAAAGTGAATGCATATGCAATGCTCGTACCAAAACATTTTTATACCTCTTTCCAAAACCATGTGATGCCAAGTTAATGTCTCGATGCATAAATCATTTCTATTACAATAGAAAATAGGGCAGTGAATCACACTTCGGAATTTCAAAACAATCCAACCTTTTCCTGATATTTCGTCTAAAGGAAACCATAACCTGGGACACATATAAACGTAGGCTATACAAGAACTACTATTGCCATTTCATGGAAATTTTGTCTGCGGGATCGGCACCCATGTATACGTGTAGTTTTCGGGACTTTCACCCAGGACACATAAGCCAACTTATTTGATGTAACAATAAATCCTTTTCCAGATTCACCCATTTTCTCAAAACAGTAACATTTCCGATGTATGAGTGTGAAATAATGCTCAATGCAATGAATGAGTACATAGTTTCAATTCTCCTAATTCACATGTAATTTTTAGAACAATCATGGCTATCTTCCACCGATTGCCCAAAACAGATATTTCTAAACAGATAATTTATATTCCATAAAGATATACTTTCCAAATTTCAAGAGATGAGTAATTAATACATATCCAACTCTGTTATCCTCATAATACCAATCCAATTTCATAATTTCAATATCAATTTCATTTTTACACAAAATCAACATTTAAGGCATTTAGGGAAAAATTCTTTCTTTTTTCAAAATCAACCCCAAGTATCAAAATCAACCATTTCCACCCAACTCAACATTATTTCCAACATCAAAATCATTTCCAAGAATCTGTTTGAAAAATCCCCCTGTTGATTTTTATTCAAACCCTAGGTTATTTCAAATCTTCTAAAACTCTCAATATTGTTTAGAAATAACAAATAACTAAGTCAAAACTCATAGAAAGTGTGGAAAGTATCCATACTTCAAGTTAGAAAACAAGCAAGAGCAAGGTTGAAACTTCAGTGGAGTAGAAAATGGACTTTGCTCCGATCAAATGGAAGCTCTAGGTGAGCTCTACTTTTTAACAAAAGGACTAGTCTAACGTCCCGAAAATCATACAATAATTCAACTGTAAAGACTAATACAAAATGACATAAACAGAGTATTAGGCTTTCATTAATCAGAGTCCATCTACAAAAGGGCACATGCATTACACATTCATAAGCTCTACCCTGAATCTATAGCATGTGGCACCAAACTAAAAGATCAATGAAATAAATGCCCTATGGGCTTACATCTTTCCAATATAGCTCTTGGTTACAAAAAAAGTGAGCCTAGCTTAACACAATTTAAGGCCCTTGGCTACACAAATATAGATATAACTAAATAGAAGCTCTTGCTCCTAATTCTTCAAAGCTCCTGCCTTGGCGGAGGCATATCATCGGCACCTGAAAATGGTTTTTTCCAAATAGGGTGAGCCAAAACCCAGCAAAAACAATTTAGCACAATATATGAACTTTAACAAGGTTATAAACATGATGCACATGGCCAATCCTCAAAATAAAATCATTTACAACTCTTCTTCCCAAATCCATATTATGCCAGGTGTGATATCTCAATCCTTTTTATATCGATTTGTTTCATGTCATTTCATATCTCCTTAATTCATGAGTCATATCCATTGTTATCCAAACAACCCAACTGAGATTACAACTCAATGGTTTTCTTACCATACAATCATTACACACAAACACTTCAATTTGCCATTTTATGAAAATTTTGTCCGCAGGAATCGACACCCATGTATACACAATGTTTTTGGGACTTTCACCCTGGACGCACAAGCCAACTTAACTCAATAGAGTCCATCCCCTTTCTCCTCCCAAATATGGATTACATCCCATTTTTCCTCCCAAACGTCATACATATATAATGTATTAAATGCAGTCATATTTAATGACAATCAACAAGAGATTAGTTTTAATTTACCTAATCCTCATGCAATTTCTACAACAATCATAGCTATCCTCCACCGATAGCCCAAAACAGATATACAATCTTCTCAACAGATAAATCATTCAAATTTCCATAGGTTGGAGATGATACACATCCAACTTCACCATTTATATAACCACTCATCTAATTTCCTATTCCCATTTCCAATTTCATTATTTATGCAAAATAATTACTTGAACATATTAGGGCAAAATTCCCATTTTTTCCAATGTCATCCTAATCACCAAAAATCAATCATTTTAACATAATCCAAGGTCATATCCATCCCCATAACCATTTCTAAAACATCCATTTGAAAACCCCTCTTTGGAATTTAAACTTCAAACCCTAGGTTTGTTAAAATTACCTCAAAATCCAATATTTCTCACATATCAAGAAATAATCAAGTTAAAACTCATAGAGAGTGTAAAGAGTCCCTACCTCAAGCTTAGATGACCAAAGCAACAATGGAGGAACTTCAAAGACACCGAAACCAAGCTTTAATCGGACCAAAAGATAGCTCTTGAGATGCACTACCTTTTTAACAAAGGCACACAGGTAGAGAGATCCCTAGATCTAGGTGAAAATGTAGAGAAAAGATGAGTTTTAGAGAGGAAGAGTCTCGATCTAGGGTTTTGAGGGAAAAAGAGATGAAAAAGTGATGTAAAATAAGGCGGCTGCGAATTGATATACACACAGTCCACTTGAGCATGAGAAGTGACGCTCAATCGTCAAACACAATAAGTTGTTCTGCTCAAGCGCAAGAAATGGCCACTCGAACGCAGAATACACACTTCTAGTAGTTTTGTAGATAGAAGAACATCGATCGAGTGCAAGAATAGTTGCTCGAGAGCACACCCACTCAAGCGTAGGAAACGCCGCTCAAGCATAAAATACACTCTCCCAGTAGTTTTGCAGACCTACAAAAGTACTGAGAGTTTGCAAAGCCTGCTCGAGCGGAAGAACAAAATTCTGGGCAACAGGAGTTACGAAACCAAACAACCAAATATTCCAAACACAATCATAACAATCCCAAAGCCAAGCTTAAGGGAAAAGAAGATAAGCAAGACATATTCAACAGTACGAAACCAAGAAACCCGTATCCAGATTACAATGAGGGTCGGGTCAAAACCAGAATCGCTATAACCTTCCCCCTTAAAGAATTTCATCCTCGAAATTTCAAATCAAGTTTCACAGTTATGTTTAAACCAAAAACAATAATGATAGATAACCAATTCTAATACCATGACCCACTCCACGGTCATCCATTTTCATCAACTTGATACACAAGTCCCAATATTGAAGTAAAATCCAAATTTTCCAAAACATTTACAATGTTTACATTAAATTCATGTTTCCAAAACATACACAAGGTATACAATGTTATCATATATCCAAAACATATACAATGTTTTCATATTTTATTAACATAACAAAATTCTATTACATGTTCAAACATCAACAAATAAGTCCAAATATTTCTCACGGACTTCCAACTCGTGTTCCCAAATTACTTCCTCAACCCCGTGATGTTTCCACAATACTTTCACCAAGGGAATCGTCTTGCCTCGCAAGACTTGTTCCCGGGTATCCAAGACTCTCACTGGTCTCTCCTCATACGAGGCATCCTCATCTACCTCTAAGTCGGTCCAATCCAACACGTGTGATGGATTCGGCTCATACTTCCGAAGCATGCTAATATGAAACACGTCATGAATCCCGAAAGGCTATAACGGTAAGGCCAAACGATAACCAACCTCCTTGATCCGCTCTAGGATCTCAAAAGGCCTAATGAATCGAGGGGACAAGTTCCCATTCTTTCCAAACCTCATCAAACCTCTCCTAGGTGATATGTTCAAGAATACATGATCTCCCACCTCAAAAGACAAGGGTCTCTTCCTACGGTCGGCATAACTTTTTTGACGACTCTGGGTAGTAGCCACCTTTTTACGGATAAGTGCAACTTTTTCCATCATTTCCTGGACTAACTCTGGACCCAACATAGGTGCATCACCCACCTTAGCCCAGATCGTATAAGGCCTCAAAAGCTATTGTTATAGGCAAACTCCACTAAGGGCAAGTGTCTCTCCCACGAACCTTTGAAGTCAAGGACACAACTCCGAAGCATATCTTCAAGGATCTGAATAGTGCGCTCGGACTACTCATCAGTCTGAGGATGATACGCGGTGCTAAAAGTCAATTTAGTTCCCAAGGTACTCTATAGGCTCTGCCACAACCGAGCCATAAAATGCGGATCTCTATCCAATACAATCATCACTGGGACCACGTGCAACCTCAATATGTCCCTAATGTACAGGTTGGCAAGAAAATCTACCGAGTCACTTACGCGCATAGGTATAAAGTGCATCAACATAGTCAATTGGTCAACTACCACCCAAATGGCATCACTATGCCGTTGATTCCTCGGAAGACCTACAAGAAAATCCATTGTGACATGCTCCTACTTCCACTCGGCTATAGGCAAGGGTTACAACAAACCCGCTAGCCTCTGATGTTCGGCCTTCACTTGTTGACAAGTAAGGCACCTCGATACAAACACGGCTATATCCTTCTTTATACCTCTCCACCAAAACTGGCAACTAAGATCATGATACATCTTTGTGCCTCTCGGATGCACCACAAGGCGTAAATGGTGAAACTCTCGGAGTACTTCCTCTCGGCAAGACTCTGGTATGAACAAACGATCACGGTATCTCACAGTCAAGTCGGGATACACATTCAAGCCTTTTTCTACATTTCCACTGGAGATCTTCTCCAAAACAAAGAAAACTCAAGATACAAGTCAAACTCCTCGATAGCACCCAACATCTCCCATTCCTGGATGGCAATACAAGCTACACTGCTAATTGATTTCCTACTCAAGGCATGGGCCACAACATTTTCCTTTCTCGGGTGATAATGTAACTCAAAGTCATAATTCTCTATAAATTCCATCCACCACCTTTGCATTAGATTCAAGTCTTTCTGTGTAAACAGATACTTCAGACTCTTGTGATCAGAAAACACTTCAAACTTCTCACCATATAGATAATGCCTCCAAATCTTCAAGGCAAAGATCACCTCCGCTAACTCTAAGTCATGAGTAGGGTAGTTCCTCTCATGTGTTTTCAACTGCTGTGAGCTCCCTTCTTGTGTCAAAAAACAACCCAACCCTTCCCGTGAGGCATCATAGTACACTGAATAGCCTAAACCCCTCTCAAGACTAATCAATGCTGGAGTAGTGGTAAGTCTAACCTTAAGCTCCTGGAAAGACTTCTCACAAGTCATTCCATACAAACTTAACTCCTTTCCTCGTCAGTCTAGTCAATAGTGAGGCTAGCCTAGAGAAATCCTTTATGAACCGACGATAACACCCGGCCAACCCCAAGAAACTACGGACCTCAAAAGCATTCTTAGGTTGTTCCCAATCTTGCACTGCCTTTATGTTGGATGAATCTATAGTCACTCATTCCCCAGATACCACATGGCCTAAGATCTTAACCTCTTTTAGCCAAAATTCACATTTCCCAAACTTAGCTTACAATTTGTGGGCTCTAAGCAATTCAAGTACTACCGCAAGTGTTCCTCGTGCTCCTCCTCAGAGGGTGAATAAATCAAGATGTCGTCCACAAAAATGACTACAAAACGATCTAGAAATTCACAAAAGATCCGGTTTATCAAGTCCATAAACATAGCTGGTGCATTGGTTAGTCCAAAGGGCATCACTAGAAACTTATAATGGCCATATCGCGTACGGAATGCCGTCTTTGGGATGTCCTCTTCTTTTACTCTCAACTGGTGGTAACCTGATCTTAGGTCTATCTTAGAAAAGCAACAAGACCCCTTCAACTGATCAAACAAATCGTGTATGCGAGGCATCGGGTACTTGTTCTTAATAGTTACCCGGTTCAACTTTTGGTAACCTATGCAAAGTCACAACGCACCATATTTATTTTTGGCAAAAAGAGCCGATGCTTCCCACGGTGAAGTACTAGGGCGAATGAAACCCTTATCTAACAATTCTTGGAGTTGAATCTTCAACTCATTCAACTCGGCAGGTGCAAATCTATACGATGCCATAGAAATTGGTGTCATGCCAAGCACTAAATTAATAAAGAATTCGATCTCTCGATAAGGTGGTAAACTGGTAAGATCCTCCAAAAAAACATCCGAGTATTCACAAACTACCCTTGGCAACTCAACTCAGACTTCATCACACTCAGTACTAAGGAAATTAGCAAGAAGGCAACTAAGCTCACTTCGACCACGCGGATCATATACCGGTGATAAGACCCTATCCACTTGGTCCCCCAAGAAGTAAAAGCAATCACTGCTCAGAGTACATACAGTAACTCTCTGACTGTAGCAATCTATAACAGCCCGATATGAAGACAACCAGTCTATACCCAAAAGAACATCAAAGCTAGACATATCAATCAATTCAAATACAAAAGGAAGTCGGCGACCAGTACCAATACCCCTACTTCAAAATAATCTCACTACCAATAGGTGACTCTACATAGATAGGAGATGCTAACCGAGCCAATTCTAACCCCAAAATCAATGCAAATGCAGATGAAAGAAATGAATGGGATGCATTCGTATCAATCAGTACATTAGCAACTAAATTACAAAACAAGAAGGTACCTCTCACTACCGAAGGTGCTGGTACTAGATCTGGCACAGTAACAACATAGATACGCCTTGTTGGCCTCTAATCTACCTACTCTCCCCTCGGAGCATAGGCTTAAGAGGCTGTGACTCGATGCACAACTATGGGCAAAATCTCTTCATATGATAACAAGTGTGACTCGCTCGAGAACGAGCCAAAGATGGCCCAATTGACCGCATTTGAAACAAGTAATGTCTCCCTGACCACCCATTCCAGAACCTAAACTCGGCACTGAAAAAGTTGACCTTGACTGAGCTCCATGGGATGGCTGTGGGTTAGAACCCCTCTGCTTCTTACTATCTCCTCGCACATCCTGACTCCTCTTACAGCCTCTCATCCTCTTTTCCTCCATCTGCATCACGGTCTCAAGATGAACTGCCGTTTCCACGAGGTGTCCGTAATCTCTAATCATCGAACCGACCACCTTGAAGATTAGCCTGATCCTCAATCTCTTCTCAAAATCCTAACAACGGTGCTCCTCTGTCGCCACCGACTTCGATGCAAACCTGGAGAGGCTAGTGAGTGTGGCCTTAAACTCGGCCACCGATGAACTCAACTGCTTGAGCTGGGAGAGCTGATCCCTTAACTTCTCCCTAACAGTGGGAGGCAAGAACTTGTCCTGGAAGGCTTCAACGAAAGCCTCCCAAGACACTCCAATAAGCCCACATGCATACTTTTACCATTGACCTGCATCTCCCTTCAGCTGGAAGGATGCCAAGGCCACTCTCAAACCCCTATCTTCGATGCCGAGCATCTCAAATGTCTTCACCATCTGCTCTAGCCACTCATCTGCCTTCAGTGGCTCTTTAGGATCACCCACAAACTCATCTAGACTAGACTGGAAAAACTCCCGCTTCAAGAAAGACGGCCCTGTCTCAGCTACTTGGGCTTGGACTTGATTCTTAGCTCTGAGAATGTCCATAGACTCTCGCAATGCTCCAGCCCTTTTGCAGGCTAAGGCGCCCATGGCCTATTAACCAATTGGTTCGGCTACACTGGCTTGACCAATCCCTTCTTTCTATGCCAGAATTTCATCTTGTAAAGGCACTTCATGCCTTCTAGGCCTACCACGCCTACCACCGCCATGTCCACGTCTTGATGTCCTAATAAAGGTAACAAAAGAGATTAGCACATTTACAGATGTGCTGAAGCTAACTCACTCGTGTCCTAATGCGGTAGACAACAATAATTCACTTCACATAATCACATAGGCACGTAGACACATATGAATTTCATTTTACGGATAATAAGCGTCATGAGGTTGCCAGAGTTAGGTTAGAAATGACGGTGATCAAGTGCTCTTCTAATAGGACTTCTAGAAACACATGTACTCAATCAACATCCTAGAAATTTAAATCTCATATCCATATAATCACATAAACATATTAGCACATAGCATTGCAAACATATAAACATCTTTGTCAAATGAGATAAACCCATTGTGGTATTAACCACTTCCCACGTACCTAAAATTCAAACCTAGTACGCTTTGATACCAAGTTGTAACGTCTCGAAAATAATACAATAATTCAACAGTAAAGACTAATACAAAATGACATAAACAGAGTATTAGGCTTTCATTAATCAGAGTCCATTTACAAAAGGGCAAATGCATTACACATTCATAAGCTTTACCATGAATCTATAGCATGTGGCACCAAACTAAATGATCAATGAAATAAATGCCCTACGGGCTTACATCTTTCCAATATAGCTCTTGGTTACAACAAAAGTGAGCCTAACTCAACACAATTTAAAACCCTTGGCTATACAAAAATAAATATAACTAAATAGAAGTTTTTGCTCCTAATTTCTCCAAGCTATTGCCTTGGCGAAGGTATATCACCGGCACATGAAAATAGTTTTTTCCAAATAGGGTGAGCCAAAGCCCAGTAGAAATAATCTAACACAATATATGAACATTAACAATGTTATGAACATGATGCACATGGCTAATGCTCAAAATAAAATCATTTACAACTCTTCTTCCCAAATCCATATTATGCCAAGTATGATATCCCAATCCATTTTATATCAATTCGTTTCATGTCTTTTCATATCTCCTCAATTTGTAAGTCATATCCATTGTTATCCAAACAACACAACTGAGATTACAACTCAGTGGTTTTCTTACCACATAACCATTACACACAAACACTTCAATTTGCCATTTTATAAAAATTTTGTCCGTGGGAATCGACACCCATGTATACACAATGTTTTTGGGACTTTCACCCTAGACGCACAAGCCAACTTAATTCAATAGAGTCCGTCCCCTTTCTTATCCCAAATATGGATTACATCCATTTTCTCCTCCCAAACGTCATATATATATAATGTATTAAACGCAGTCATATTTAATGACAATCAATAAGAGATTAGTTTTAATTTACCTAATCCTCATGTAATTTCTACAACAATCATAGCTATTCTCTACCGATAGCCCAAAACAAATATTTCTAAATAGATATACAATCTTTTCAACAGATAAATTATTCAAATTTCCGTAGGTGGGAGATGATACACATCCAACTTCACCATTTATATAACCATTCATCTAATTTCATATTCCCATTTCCAATTTCATTATTTATGCAAAATAATTACTTGAACATTTTAAGGCAAAACTCCCATTTTCCCAATCTCATCCCAATTACCAAAAACCAATCATTTTAACATAACCCAAGGTCATATCCATCCCTATAACCATTTCTAAGACATCCATTTAAAAACCCCTCTTTGGAATTTAAACCCTAAACCCTAGGTTTGTTAAAATTACCTCAAAACCCAATATTTTTCACATATCAAGAAATAATCAAGTTAAAACTCATAGAGAGTGTAGAGAGTCCCTGCCTTAAGCTTAGATGACCAAAGCAACAATGGAGAACTTCAAAGACGCCGAAACCAAGCTTTAATCTAACCAAAAGATAGCTCTTGAGACGCGCTACCTTTTGAACAAAGGCACACAAGTCGAGAGATCCCTAGATCTAGGTGAAAATGTAGAGAGAAGATGAGTTTTAGAGACAGAGAGTCCCAACCTAGGGTTTTGAGGGAAAAAGAGATAAAAAAGTGATGTAAAATGAGACTGCTGCGAATTGATATACGTACATTTCGCTCGAGCGTGAGAAGTGACGCTCGAGCGTTAGACACAATAAGTTGTTCTGCTCAAGTGTCGAATACACACATCCCGTAGTTTTGTAGACAGAAGAACATCGCTTGAGCGCAAGAATGGCTGCTTGAGTGCACACCCGTTCGAGCGTAGGAAATGCCACTCAAGCGTAGAATACACTCTCCCAGTAGTTTTGCAGACCTGCAAAAGTACTGAGAGTTTGCAAAGCCCGCTCGAGTGTAAGAAGTGCCGCTCGAGCGGAAGAGCAAAATTCTGGGCAACAAGAGTTGGGAAACCAAACAACCAACTTGTTCCAAACACAAACACAACCACAACAATTCCAAAGCCAAGTTTAAGGGAAAAGAAGATAAGCAAGACATATTCAACAGTACAAAACCAAGAAACCCGTATCCAGATTACAACAAGGGTTGGGTCAAAATTGGAATCGTTATAACTAGGGTGTAGAGATCAATGGATGATAGTGTATTTGAGGGTTGAAGATGAGTTTTAGAGATAGAGTGAGAGATATTAGGGTTTTGAAATGTTTAGAGAGAGAGAAAGAGAGAGAGAGAGAGAGAGAGAGAGAGAGAGAGAGATGAAAAAGTGACTCAAAATGGGCCGTTTATGAATTGATATACACACAGTTCGCTCGAGCTCGAAATGTGTCGCTCGAGCGACCAGACACAATAAGCTTTACCGCTCGAGTACAAAAAGCTTCGCTCGAACGCAGAATAAAAACTCCCAGTAGTTTTGTAGACAAAGGTCGTCACTCAAGCACAAGAAGCTTCACTTGAGCGAAGAATATAAACTCCCAGTAGTTTTACAGATATGGAAAATTACTAGAGATTCACAAAGACCACTCGAGAGCAGGAAGTGTTGCTCAAGCGAAAGAACAAAAATTTGGGCAAAAAAAGTTTGAAAAACTAGCCACCAACTTGTTCTAAACGCCATCAACACAACCCAATAGCCAAACTCAAGGAGAAATAGTGGGAAACAAGGTAAGAACAACTATATAAGGAAAAGAAACCTCAATCCAAAAGTCAAATGAGTCGGGTCTAAACCAGAATCGTTATAATCTTCCCACCTTTAGGAATTTCATCTCCGAAATGTAAACCAAACATTTAAAACTAAGTTCAAACCAATTACAACAATGATAGTCATTCAGATTCATCACCATAACCTATCCACCGGTCATCTTTTCTCATTAGCATAACAAATGAGTTCTCGATATTTAATATACAATTCATATTTTCAAACCATATACAATGTTTATTTTCAAACCATATACATGTTTAAACATCAATAAATAAGTCCGGATATTTTTCACAGACTTTCATCTCAGGCTTCTAAGTGACCTCTTCAACCCCATGGTGTCGCTACAACACTTTTACCAACGAAATTGTCATGCCTTGCAAGACTTGGTTTCCAACACGTGTGATGGATCTGGCTCATACTTCTGAAGCATACAGATATGGAACACGTCATGCACCTTGGAAAGCTGTGGTGGTAAGCACAAATGATAAGCTACCTCCCCAATCTACTCTAGGATCTTAAAGGGCCCAATAAACCTAGGGGACAACTTCCTGCTATTTCGAAACCTCATCAAACCCCGTCTAGGTGATATCTTCAAGAAGATGTGATCTCTCACCTCAAAGGACATCGGTCTCCTCCTATGGTCAGCATAGCTCTTCTGACGACTCTGAGCCGTAACTAACCTTTTACGGATAAGTGCAATCTTCTCCGCCATTTCTCGGGCTAACTCTGGACCCAACAATGATGCATCAGCCACCTCAGCCCAACACACAGGGGATCTACATGGTCGGTCATACAAGGCCTCAAACGGTGCCATGCCAATGCTAGACTGGAAGTGATTGTTATAGGAAAATTCCACTAAGGGCAAGTACCTCTACCACGACCCCTTAAAGTCAAGGACACAACCTCGAAGCATATCCTCAAGGATCTAAATAGTACGCTTTGATTGCCCGTTAGTCTGAGGATGATGGGCAGTACTAAAAGTCAACTTAGTGCCCAATGCATTTTGTAGGCTTTCCACAACCAAGCCGTAAAATGTTGATCTCTATTCGAAACTATAGTCATAGGGACCCCATAAAGTCGAACTATGTCCCTAATATAAAGGTCGGCTAGATAATCTACCAAGTCATTCGTGCGTATAGGTACAAAGTGTGCTAACTTGGTCAATCGGTCAACCACCACCCAAATGGCGTCATTACCCTGTTGATTCCTCAGAAGACCCAGAACAAAATCCATCGTGATATGCTCCCACTTCCTCTCGGTTATAGGCAAGGTTTACAACAAATCTACTGGCCTCTAATGCTCAGCCTTCACTTGTTGACAAGTAAGGCACCTCAACACAAACATGACTACGTCTTTCTTCATCCCCTTCTACTAAAACTGGCAACTAAGATCATGATACATCATTGTGCCTCCTGGGTGCACCGCAAGGTGTGAATGGTGAAACTCTCAGAGTACTTCCTCTTAACAAGACTCCGACACAAAAAGACAGTCAATGTGTCTAACACTCGAGTCAGAATACACGTTCAAGCCCTTCTCTACCTTTCCACCAGAGATCTTCTCCCAGAGGGTTTCTACCTCAAGGTCACCCCTTTGCGCTTCTATAACTCGACTCACAAGTGTAGGTTGTGCAACTACCAAAAACAAAGTTGCCAACTCAACGGACTCGCCAAGATACTAGTCAAACTCACCAATAACACCCAACATCTCCCATTCCAGGATAGTAATACTCGCTACACTGATAAAGGACTTTCTACTCAAGGCATTAGCCACTACATTGGCTTTTTTCGGATGATAGTGCAACTCAAAATCATTGTCTTCCATAAACTCCATCCACCTCATCTGCCTTAAATTTAGATCTTTCTGCGAGAATAGATATTTCAAACTCTTATGATCAGAAAACACCTCAAACTTCTTACCATAAAGGGAAAGCCTCAAAATCTTCAAGGCAAAGAAGATAGCTACTAGTTCTAAATCATGGGTAGGATAGTTCCTCTCATGTGTTTTTAACTGACGTGAGCTATATGCTACTACCTTCTCTTCTTGTATCAAGACGCAACCCAAACCTTTCCGTGAAGCATCACAATACATCAAATAGCCCAAACCCCTCTCCAAAATAATTAGCACCGGGGCAGTGGTAAGTCTAACCTTAAGCTCTTGAAATGAGTTCTCACAAGTCTCACTCCACACAAAATTGATCCCTTTCCTCATCAGTCTAGTCAACGGTGAGGCTAACCTAGAGAAATCCTTCACAAACCGACTGTAATACTTGACTAATCCCAAGAAACTACGTATCTCAAAAGCATTCTTAGGCTATTCCCAATCTCGTACTACTTCCATCTTGGACGAATCGATAGTCACCCCTTCTCCAGATACCACATTACCTAAGAACTTTACTTCTCTAAAATAGAATTCGTACTTTTCGAATTTAGCATACAGTTTGTGGGCTCTAAGCAACTCAAGTATAACTCGAAGGTGTTCCTCGTATTCCTCCTCAGAGGGTGAGTAAATCAAGAAGTCATCGACAAAGAGAACTACAAAACAGTCTAAAGATTCATGAAAGATCCGATTCATCAAATCCATAAACACGGCTGATGCATTGGTTAGCCCAAAAGGCATCACTAGGAACTCATAATGGCTATACTGCATACGAAATGTCGTCTTTTGGATATCTTCCTCCCTTACCTTAATTGGTGATATCTCGATCTCTAGTCTATCTTAGAAAAACAACAAGACCCTTTCAACAGATCAAACAAATCATCTATGCGTAGCATTGGGTACTTGTTCTTAATAGTTACCCAATTCAACTTCTGATAATCAATATGAAGTCGTAATGCACCATCTTTCTTCTTGGCAAAGAGAGCCGATGTTTTCCAAGGCAAAGTACTAGGAAAAATAAAACCTTTATCTAGCAATTCTTGAAGTTGAATCTGTAACTCACGCAACTTGGCGGGTGCAAACCTATACGGTGCCATATAAATTGGTGTCGTGCCAGGTATTAAGTCAATAGAGAACTCAATCTCACGATGAGGTGGTAAACTAGTGAGATCCTCAAGAAAAACATCTAGGCATTCACAAACTACCCTTGGCAAATCAACTTAGACTTCATTACACTCACTACCTAAGAAGTTTGCAAGAAGACAACTAAGCTCACTCCGCCCTCGTGAATCACACACTAGTGATAAGCTCTATCGGCTCTATCCCCCATGAAATAAAAATAATCACCGCTCAAGGTACATATAGTAACCCTCTGATAGTAACAATATATGATAGCCTAATATAATGACAACTAGTCCATACCCAATATAGCATTAAAACTCAACAATTCAATCAACACAAATGCAAAATGAAGTCAGCAACCAACAACCTCTATCTCACAACCCCAACACACCTATTCCAAAATAATCTCACCACCAATAGGTGACTTTGCACTGAGTGGAGCACTGAGTGGAGGTGCTAATGGAGCCAATTCTAACCCCAATGCCGATGCAAATACAAACGAGATGAATGAATGAGATGCACCCATATCAATTAATACATTGGCAATAAAATTACATAACAAGAAAGAACCTTTCACAACTGAAGGTAATGGCACTAGGTCTGGCATGGTAACAACATACACACGCTCTGTAGGTCTCTACTCTACCTGCTTACCCCTTGGAGCATAAGTCTAATGCACTGGATGAGTCAGAGAGGCTCCCTGATTGGCCCATCAAGGCTTGTGCTAACTGTGCGGATTGATAACTTTGTGTCTACCTCGAACCAGACACACCAGGTGTGCTACTTGGCTGAGGGCAAAACCTCTTCACATGCCCTAATTGCCCATCTTGGTAGCAATGTGGCGGCTACCCTCTTCCTAACTCTAGCTCTAGAAAAAAGTCATTGTCGGTGTGGTGTTGCCCTCCTTCTTTCATGGGCAAGTTGGAGACTTGTGACCCAACTGGCCACACTTATAATAAGAGAAACCTCCTGGATTAAATCTCCCCAAACCTGAACTCGGCAAAAGGAAAGTAGATCTAGACTGTGTAGCCTAGGATTGCTGTGGAGTGGGATCTCTTTACCTATTACTATCCCGACTCTTCCCCTGAACCTTCTGACTTTTCCTAGAGCCCCTCATTTGTTCCTCCTCTGCCTAAACTATGGTCTCAAAATGAGCTACCACCTTCACAAGGCGTCCGTAGTCCCTAATCATTGACCCAACTACCTTGAAAAGAAGCCCAGTCCTCAATCTCTTCTCAAACTCGATACAACAGCATTCCTCTATCGCCATGAGTTCTAGTGCAAATCTAGAGAGGCTTATGAAAGTTGCCTCGAACTCGGCTATTGGCAAATTAAGTTGCTTGAGCTTCAGAAACTGGTCTCTCAACTTATCCCTAGTAGTAGGAGGCAAGAACTTTTCTTGGAAGGCGTTGACAAAAGCCTTCCAAGTCACTCCAATGCACCCACGCGCATACTTCTACTATTGACCCACATCTCCCTTCAGTTGGAAGGATGACAAGGTCATCCTGAATCCATCATCTTTGATGCTAAGTATCTCAAACGTCTTCACCATCTGTTCTAACCACTCATCCGCCTTCAGTGGCTCCTTAAGATTACCCAAAAACTTGTTCGGATTAGACCAGAAAAACTCCCTCTTCAAGAAAAGCGGGCCCTGCTTTAGTAACTTGGGCTTGGACTTGATTCTCAACCCTGAGAATGTCCATGGACTCCCGCAAAGCTCTAGCCATTTCATGAGCCAAAGCACCCATGGCCTACTGACCAACTAGTTTGGCTACATTGGCTTGACCAACCCCTTCTTCTTGTACCAGAATCTCATCCGGTAAGGGCATTTCATGCCTCCTAGGCCTACCGCGCCTACCACCACCATGCCCACGTCTACGTCTTGACATCCTAATGAAGGTAACAAAAGAGATTAGCACATTTACAAATGTGCCGAAGCTAACTCACTCGTGTCCTAATGCAGAGGACAACAATAATTCACTCCACATAAGCACGTAGTCACATAACACATACGAATTTCCTTCTTAAATAATGATCGTCTGTCGACATTGCCAAAGTTCCAATTAGAAACAGTATTGATCAAGTGCTCTTCTAATAGGACTTCTAGAAACCCATAGACCCAATCAATATATTAGGAACTAAATCTCATACCCATATAATCACATAAGCATATTATCACATAAGGATACCATATATACAAATATCTCTATCAAGTGAGACAAAGCCATTATGATAATAACCACTTCTCACGTACCCAAAGTCTTCAAACCCAGCATGCTCTGATGCCAAGTTGTAATGCCCCAAAATAGTTACAATAATACATCCACAATATCAATAAATGACAACAACGATAAAGGAATTATCTTCCATTAAATCCAATTGAGTTTACAAAAGAAAAACATATGCAGTACACATTTATAATGCCTAGCCCTGAATCTATAGCATATGTTGTGAATAAAAGAAAATAATGGCGTTAAAGCAGATAAGAAATGCCCTAAGGGCTTCTGACTTTCAAGATGATGCTTGGTTACAACAAAAGTGGACTTAAGTCCAATACAGTTTAAGCCCTTGGCTTGTACAAAATTAAGTATAGAAAATAGACAAAAAGAAGTTGCCCTAACTCCTCCCAAGCTATTGCCTTGGCGGAGGCATATCATCGAAGACTGAAATGTTTTTCCCATATAGGGTGAGCCAAAGCCCAGTAGAAATAATCCAACACAATCTATAAATCTTAACAAAGCTATAAGGTGAATGTATATACAATGCTCATGCCAAAACATTTTTATACCTCTTTCCAAAACCATGCGATACCAAGTTAATATCTCGATTCATAAATCATTTTCATTACAATAGAAAATAGGGCAATGAATCACACTCTGGGAATTTCAAAACAATCCAACTTTTCCCGTAAATTTAAATGCATAAGAAATCGTAAACCGGGACCCATGTAAATGTAGGCTATACAAGCACTACTATTGCCATTTCACAGAAATTTCGTTCGTGGAATCAACACCCATGTATACGCATGGTTTTCGGAACTTTCACCTAGGACACACAGGCCAACTTATTTGATGTAACAATAATTCATTTCCCAGATTCACCCATTTCTTAAAATAATAACATTTCCAATGTATGAGTGTCAAATAATGCTCAATGCAATGAATGAGTAAATAGTTTCAACTCTCCTAATTCACATGCAATTTCTACAATAATCTTGGTTATCCTCCATTGATAACCAAAAACAGGTATTTCTAAACAAATAATTTATATTCAATAAAGATACACTTTCCAAATTTCAAGAGGAGAGTGATAATACATATCTAACTCTACCATCCTCGTCAATACCAATCCAATTTCATAATTTCAATATCAATTTCATTATTTATACAAAACCAACATTTGAGGCATTCAAGGAAATTTTTTTACTTTTTTCAAAATCAACCCCAAGTATCAAAATCAACAATTTCCACCCAACTCAATATTATTTCCAACATCAAAATCATTTCCAAGAATCTATTTGAAAAACCCCCTTTTGATTTTTATTCAAACCCTAGGTTATTCCAAATCTTCCAAAACTCTTAATACTGTTTAGAAATAACAAATAACTAAGTTAAAACTTATAAAAAGTGTAGAAAGTACCCCTACCTCAAGTTAGAAGACAAGCAAGAGCAAGGTTGAAGCTTCAATGGAGTCGAAAACGGACTTTGCTCCAATCAAATGAAAGCTCTAAGTGAACTCTACCTTTTTAGCGAAGGGACTAGGGTGTAGAGATCAATGGGTGACAGTGTATTTGAGGGTTAAAGATGAGTTTTAGAGAGAGGGCGAGAGATATTAGGGTTTTGAAATGTTTAAATAGATAGATAGAGAGAGAGAGAGAAAGAGAGAGAGAGAGAAAGAAATGAAAAAGTGTGTCAAAATGGGCCGTTTACGAACTGATATACGCATAGTTCACTCGAGCGCAAAATGTGTCGCTCGAGCGACCAGACACAATAAGTTTTATCGCTCAAGCGCAAGAAGCTTCGCTTAAGCGTAGAATACAAACTCCCAGTAGTTTTGTAGATAGAGGTCATTGCTTAAGCATAAGAAGCTTCACTCGAGCAAAAAATACAAACTCCCAGTAGTTTGGCAGACATGGAAGAGTACTGGAGGTTCACAAAGACCGCTCAAGCGTAGGAAGTGTCACTCAAACGAAGGAATAAAAATTTGGGCAACAAAAGTTTGAAAAATAAGCCACTAACCTATTCGAAACGCCATCAACACAACCTAATAGCCAAACTCAATGAGAAATAGTGGGAAACATGGTAAGAACAACTATATAAGGAAAAAAAACCTGAATCCAAAAGTCAAATGAGTCGGGTCTAAACCAGAATCACTATAATCTTAGATCCTATTTGTCACGACCCAAACCCACCCCTATAGGTTTAGTGTCATAGCCAGTCAGTAATCTTGGGATTACCCAAGGCCTCTGAACAAATCAAACAAAATATAGGGGCTAGCAGAAGCGACTACAAACATACAACGTCTATAGAGCTATGTAGACATACATGGGACAAAAATTTTAAAACTTATATTTACAAACATATGTGACATCATTAGAGTATCAGTCTTACATCACCACAGATACAGATAAACCTAAAGAAATTGACCAAACAAACAAAATAAAACAACTTAAACTTGCATCATATTCACAAAACTTGATCACAAAACATTTCAGAACCTCCTGAGGAGGCATACTAGTTAGCTGACTCAAACAGATCTCCAGGTCATCAACTTTGAGCCTGGTCCCGTGCCTGATCACCTACATATATGAATAATAGAATGAGTTGGAGCCTAGTGAATAACAATGGAGTAAAGGATTTATGAATAATGTCCAAACAGTTTCAAAAATCAGAGTTCATATCATAAACAAATTCATATACATAACCAGAGGTCAAGAGTAGTTATATATGGTACATCCATTAGTTTTTCATGTCGTCTTGGTCTTGGGATCCATATGCATGTCAGTACCGACGACCCCAAGGGTCCGTATCTTGTGCACAAGTAGCCATGGTATTGTTTTTCCCAGGTAAGGGCCATGTATAAACCACGGTTTTGTTTCCTCCGGGTAAGGGCCATATGATCATAAGCCACGATATTGTTTCCCCCGGGTGAAGGCCATGTGAACTAAGGATGCCATAAATGCATTCCAAAAAATTGGACACTCATTCACTATTCATAAAATAGCATTTCATAAAATAGATCATATCTTAACATTCTAAAAATACTTATAATCAAACATAGCTTTATAGAGTTGTTACTCACAGATAGCTCTGATAGCAAAATGGACAGAGCAGATAGATCGGATAGCCTATGGCTTGTGACCTACACAAACACATAACAAATGCATATTGAAACACATGCTCGGAAAACGTTTAACTCACACATTTTCTATCTTGGTGTGTTTCTAATCCTTATCCTCATTATTATGTCTTAATTAAGGCTTAGGAATGCCTAAGATGCAATGAGGATGCCAAAATGTACTTTAGAACACTTAGTCAAATTTTCAAAAACAGGGCAATCCGCTTGAGCGCAACATCGGTCGCTCGAGCAGTTTGCAAAATCTACAAAAGTATTGGTTGCATGATTTTCTGCTTGACAGACGCTCGACGGTTGCTAGAGCCAAGAACTGAGTAAATAGGGTCTCCACTCGAACACAACTTCCTACGCTCAAGCAGTTTGCAAAAGTCTATAAAACTTCTGGAAGCTCTCATTTTACGTTCGAGCGTAACCCGTAAGCGGCGAATGGTAAAAAATAAGGGCGGTCACTCAAGCACACGTTCTGCCACTCAAGCCAACCTCCAAATTCTACAAAAGTACTTAGAGCTCGCATTCTTCGCTCGAGCGTAGACTCCATCGATCGAGTAGAGAGTGCAAATTCTGGAATTTCCAGATTGCTGATTCAAGTTCAAAACTCAATTTCAAAGCTTCAAAACACATCCTTTTGGGCCAAAACTAGTAAAATGTGAGAAACCCATAGCATATGAAGAATTACAAACCATTTCACAAATTCAAGCCTGAAATTTTTGCCAATTGTACAAAAACCAAAACTTAAAACTTAAAGAATATGACATGCATGAATTGTCTTGGACTCAAACCTTCTAAATCATGATCAAATCATAAGTTTATTTCAAAAACATGTTGAATTCTCCAAAGAAGGTTAAAATATGAACATGCATGTAGGATTTCTTTGAAAATAACTTCAAAACTTCATGAATTATGCATGCAATGCATGAGTTGATCCAAACTCTACTCTTTAAGCTACATTATCTTATTTAGCCACTTTAACCTCTTGAGTTCAAACACTAAGTGCTACAACTACACAACCAAAGCAGTGAATTCCTACCTCAAGCTTTGATATCTCAAGTGTAGAGGTTTAATTCTTCCAAGATTGAGCAATTTCTTTGGTCTTCCTCTTAATCTCCCAAATTTCTCTATCAATTCCTATGTTGAGTTCAATCTCCTACCTTCTCTCTCTCTCTCTCTCTCTCTCTCTCTCTCTCTCTCTCTCCATATATATATATATATATATATTTGAGGCTCAAAGACATGAAGAATGAATTGATATTGGCCTTATATAGGCTAATTAGTGGAGCTTAATTAACTTGAGTTAAAGATAACTAATTGGGATTAGTTTATTCTATTACTTGATTCCGAATCGAATTTCAATTAAACTTACCATAAATCTCTAAAAATTCCAAATAACTCATAAACCAAGTCAATTTCATGATCAGATACTGATAAGGCCTTCAATTCGCATGCTGAAACAGAAACATAGACAGATCTTTCTACAATAGACAGATATAATACAAATAACATATAACACATGCAATTAACGTAGAATTTCATTTTAATTACTTATTAAGCCTTCTGAATCAAAGATTATAAGCTAATCATAGGTCGGGTTTGTTACACTATTTCCAATTAGGATATGGCAACCCTACCCCTAAATAGGCATGAATGTAAATTATGTGTTTATGTGGTATCTTGTCTCGAATGGAAATGATTTGATTTGATTTGATTCCGGGGATCAATCAGAAGGGTAGTAATTTGGTTCTAAAATCTAGGGATTTGATTATGAGGTAATTTGAGTCTATTCTAGGTAATGATTCAATTCCAAAATTTGAGGGGTCATTTTAGGCAGTGATTCAATCTTGATTTTGATTTGAGCAATCAATGGTAATTAGAGTGCAGTTTCCTAAATTAAAAGATTTGAGTTTAAATTTGAATTCCTACCGTAGTGGTCAACTAAAAATGATTGTCTTTCCAAAATTTAAGTAAAAATCCCAAAGAAAATATATGATGAAAGAATAACTTCTAGAAAGAAAAAAAAAACCTTCTAACTTAAGTAAATTATGAAAAGTGTTTGAATGAATAAGAATCTTTTAAGTTATTGACTTTGGGAGAATTTCAAATTTTATGGGGAAAAAATGGTAGATAATGAAGTGGTGATAAAGTCTTCCATTTTGAATGAAATTCCAAATTCCCCTAAAAGATATTTGACTAGAAGACAATTGTTTAATTAGATATGGGGAGTAAAATCCAAAACTCCTTGGGATGAAAGAATTTTGGAAAAAATATATTCCGAGTAGAGTTTTGAAAATTATGAAAAGTTTTTGATTAAACGAAAATCTTTAAATTATAGACTTTAGAGGGAATTTTAATTCTATGAAAAAAGAGTTAAGACATATTTTTTGTGAGTTAAACAGGTAAGATTGTTGGTTGGCAATATAAATTTCAATAGTAATACTATAATGATCATATTTATATATTAAAAATTATTTAGCAACTCATTTGTTATTATTTTATTGGTTAACAATCAGTTTAAATTGAGTGATTTACTTAGAAATAATAAGAAATACTAAAAAATTAAAAGAAAAGATGATTTGTTTTTCCACATTCGTTCATAAGTTTGGTAAAAAAAAAATATGAGAAATGGTGAGACAAAAAAATTCTTATTTTGTAAGTTTCATTTCTGACCGAAAGTAGTAAGATTTGATAATACACAAGGGAGTGGTTGTCCTTGGGTAGTGGTTGGAAAATTGGTCCACTTCTGAAAAACTTGTAACATTTTAGGATAAATTATACTTTGCCCTCTTTATATTTGACTCATTTTTTACTTTGGCTTTTAAATATTATTTTTCTTCTCATTTTGACTCTTTATGCTTGAAGTTTTTCACATTTTACTATTAAAGCTAACCATTAAAAATTATCTGAAAATGACACATTAATAGTCATATGGCATAAAAATATTTTATATATAATTCACACATCTGATACAAATTTAAATTCTAATATAATAATATATTTTTATGTTATGTGACAGTTATCGTAATATTTTCTGTCTAATTTTGAACAAAAATTAATTTAAAAAAATTTTAAATATAAAAAATTAAAGTCAAAAAAAATAAATTTAAAAGATCAAAATAAAAATGAGTTGAGCATAAAAGGATAAAGTATAATTTACCTAAAATATTATGTGATGGTGATAGTGTGCTCATTAGTGGTTGGTGGTTAGTGCACGAATCTCCTGAGTGGTGGTTGTGAATTCTTTTCTCAATTCTACAAATATTAATTTATGATTTTTAAAATTTATAATCACTAGAAGAAAAATCACCTTTGGCGTTAGTCGCCAAAAGTCCACTTTTAGTCGCCAAAAACCTTGTTTTTAGTTTCCCCGACTAAATTTTTTCGTCGCCGGTTTCGTCGCGAAAACTTGGTCGCCGGAGGTTTTGGCGACCAAAAAGGTTTTAGTCAGCAAAAACACAGGTCTTTAGCGACCAAAGTTTTGGTCGCCAATAGTAAATTCCACTTTTTAAAATTATACATTTAGCGACTAATGTTTTAGTCGCCAATAGTCAATGAACGCTAACCAAACTGTTTAGTCGCCAAAAGAAACACTTTTGGCGACCAATAGTTTTAGTCGCCAAACGTTGTTCGGTGAAAAAAAAAAAAAAAAAAAAAAAAACAACTAACTTTTCTGCTTTTTCTGAGATTCGAACCACGAACCTTCTACCTTCTAGAGCTTTAGCAACACACTCCCTCCACCATGTCACTACAACACCACATGAATATATATGTAATATATATTATTTATATAGTATATTGACCCGTATTAATATAAAACTATATATATATAAATATAATTTATGTAAAAAATAAATTATTTACTAAAAATAATATTGAAGCGACTTTTGGCAACTAAATCTATTTTTTAGTCGCCCATTCTATAATTTTGGGATACTAATTATTTTTTAGTTGCTAAAAATATAAGTTCCACCTAAAAATCACCACTTTTACTTTTGGCTACTAAACTGAATTTTAGTCGCCAATTGTGAACTTTAGCTACTAAATTTTTTTAGTAGCCAAAAAATTCACTTTTGGCTACAAAATTTATTTTTGTCGGTAAACACGATTATGTCGGCGACCAAACTATTTTTTAGTCGCTAAAACCTATACTTTTGGCTACTAAATTATTTTAGTCGCCAAAAACCTTCACTTTTGGCTACTAAAAACCTTTAGTCGCTAAAACCCGCCAATCGGCGACTAAATTGATTTTTAGTCGCCAAAAGTCTTCACTTTTGGCTACTAATTCCATTTTAGTCGCCAATTGTGCTACTTCAGCGACGAAAAATTGAATTTTAGTCGCCAAAACTGACTTTTCTTGTAGTGAATTGTAGACCAAATTCAGATTCATAGGCGGGTCGGACTGACCAGCAAACCTTAGGTCCAAATCCAATTTCATTTGAGACAGATCAACACGTGAGTAAATACTCATCGGACCTACGCCAACACCAAATTGTGTCAAATGATAAACCGAGTAAGTATAAGGTTTTGTTTGGGAATATAATATTTTAATAATTTTTAATTTTTTTTTATTAAAATATGAGGTAAAAAAAATTGATATTTGAAATTATTTTTTAACTTTTTACAAAAATATATGTGAGAGAATCTTTAATATTTTTATAAAATTTATTAACTTTTTTATTATTTTATTTTTAAGCTGAAATTCAAACAATTCTAATGATGGATAGGAAGTATTTTTCTAACTGTTCTACATACTCCAACTCTAAATGTATATTATTTGTAAATAAAAAATATATGCATATACAAAAAGGCCTTATAAGAAAGGCTTTCCATCTAAAGATCCAAAATCAAAATTTCTTTGTCCATAAGAACATGTTACTGTAAAATATCCAAACTACTCCTACATATATATATATATCATATACCCGATTGGAATTCAATTCTCTCTCTCTCTCTTTTGCTGTCATCTCCCACTTCCTCGCCGTCGCCACCTCTCACATTTGTCTTCCCTTACCTCAAATCTGAAAAAGTCATAGATGATACAAGGTTGATATTGGTTGACTTTTTCCTTTGCTCATAAAATTGGAGAAATAGTTCAGGAAAATGGTTTTTTGGGATTGTGCAATTCTTCCATCACTTCATTGCTATCTGCCAGGTAAGAAACATGATATTATGTAGATAAGATTTTGTATATTGTCAAGCCACAATTCATGAAATTTTGAAGTCGATAACAAAATAACGAATCTCAGGGAAAGGAGGTTCCACTTCCTTTCAATAAATAGTATATGATTCTTGTAGTGATTGATTGACCGGCCGGTTGATTTGTTGTCCAACCATCTGAAAAATTGATGGGCTAGCTAATTCATTAACCAGCCAGCTAAATGAACTGATGAACTAGCTAGAAAATTGGTCGGCCAACTAAACAAGTGGCTAGCCAGCTGAAACAAACAAGAAGCACCTAGAGACAACTAACAACTTGGACGGTTGACTGAATTGTTAGCTGGCCAGCTGAAACATGAACATGAGACTTGAGAGTGCGGGGAGAAGACAAAATTCCTGACTCGACTATGCCCCTACTTCATTGCTTTGACTTTTTCTTTTTCTTTTTTGCAAAAATATTTTGATCAACATAAGAGTTAGATTAGTATGCTTGTTACCCTCTATGTTTTGACATCATGTAAGTCATGTTGTGAGCACTGAAATTTTTTCTTTTTGAGCATGTTTGATTGGGTGGATTAGAGTATGGGATTAGGATTATTAATCCGTGGGCCCAATTATCCTATGTTTGTTTTAACATTTTGGTTTAGGATTATTAATCCAATGGATAATTAATCCAACAAATTTGTAGGATTATTAGTAATGGGGTAGGGGTGGGATTATTAATCCAATGAATATTAATCCTATTGGATAGTGAATACCACACTAATTTAATAGGATTATTAATACTTCACTATTAATCTTGTGAATCAAACATGACCTTTAGGTACAAGAAATGGTTTGGTTTTCAAAAAGATGGAATAAGTTTCGAGAAAATTAGTCAACTTCATTAAAAATTATCAAGACTTGTTTTCGCAAATGGCCACTACCCGACCAACATGGAATCAACCCTTTGAGATGCACAATCTCAAATCCGAACTTGATTTCTCTTGCAATTAAAAAGAAAAGATAGGACAATCGAACCAAATAAAAATAACTCAATTGAACATGGACAAGACAACCGAGTTGAGTAAAAATATACCAATCAAACATGGACGGGAAGAGCGAGTTGAAAATGGTTGGGGTCGAACTTCAAGATGAAGCTGCCTATCTATCTCAAAGATAGGAATCAGGCCTTACGTAGTTCTGGGGGTAAGGCTCCCTCGAGTATTAACACTCTTCTTTTGTGCTCTAACTTTTACCAAATCCGCCCTTCTAGGTTTTTGACCTTGTGAGATTTTCTTCAATTTTTTTCGTTTTCCATTTTTCATTTTCTCTATTTTTTTTCATTTTCTATTTTTTTTTTTTTTCATTTTTCTACTCTAACTTTTGTCTGGGTCGTCCCTTCAGATTTTCGACCCAACGAGCCTCTCAAAGATAGTATTTTGCTTTAACTTGTCCATGTTGATTAGTTGTGAGATCTCTAGGCCATCTAAATCCATGAGAATGGCCACTCTTTTTGACCAAATACACTAGATAATCTAGGGACCCATCCAATTGGGTTTGAATTTACCCCTAGGTTCATAGATAGGTGTTCAATTGTCCTTAAGCATTAAATATTCTTTTCTCAAATTTCGGGATTTGACTTTCTTTATGGTATCCATTGGCCTGAGAATCGGTTTGAATCTTCGATAACATACGACCTTTTTGCCCCTAGTTCAAGGGCTACTTCCAATCCGGCTATGGAAGCCTTCTTCAATTACATCTAACCTTTTTGCCCCTAGTTCAAGGGTTGCTTCCAATCTGGCTATGCAAGCCTTACACTCTCGTTGATTATTGAACATTCTGAATCAAGGTTTGAAAGCTAGGAGGGTCGAGTGCTAAGGTCAAGAGTGATCCTATGATGTACAATCTCAGGATCAATTCAAAGCATGTCTTTGTAGGACCACGCAAAAACATTTTTTGAAATCTTGTAATAAAGTGACTAATCACTTGTGCTCCTTTGAAGACAATGTAGAGCCAATCTAGACCAAGCTAGGATCCTTCTCAATACCCACATTAACAGAAATTATCTCATCCATCAAAGGCTTAACACGCCTCTCTTCCTCTCATTCGATCAAAATTTTCAAATCTCGAGGAATTCCTTTCTCTTCGTTTTTATCGAAGTTTTAGAAATTGTTTTCAATATTTTAGTGAATGCAATGATTTACAAGCATAGAGATATAGGCAAAAATTACTACATTAGAACTTTTTGGCTCAATGGTTGAAGTAGGCTCAAGAGGAAAAGAAAAAATAGACCGAGAAAAGAACAATGATGTGGGTCATGACCCCCAAAATCACCAAACTTAGGCGTGCTAGAATGACTAAAGCCTAATCCCAACTCTACAGACTTGGTGGAATCAAACTCATACTCAACACTCAATTCAAAGCTCAAAATAAAACCATTCTCAAATTGCTAGTTAAAATGTGGGCCATCCACTGCATTCAAAATAAAGCTCGTGCAATCAACAAGTGGTCACTTCCCAATCACAAAAATGTTTGGATATCCCACAAGTTCTATTTATTTACACTGGTAGACTTTGTAGGATATCAGACTTTTTCTGAAGTTATGGTGTTACAAAAACTTAGCAAAAACAAAACAATACCCCCAACCAGAATTCCGGTAGCACTTCGACTTAATTTGCATAAATGATCATTGTATGCCCCACCGAAAAAAAACTGAACCCCACAAACTAACATGCTCAAACCATTCATCTAAATTTAAAAACCCCTATATAGATCCCATACATTACACATAGCAGGAAAGAGAACAAACACCCCTATGGAAGGTAGGGTTATCATGTCCTAGCTTTGACATGATCTAGGGTTTCACTATTCAAACAAGTGGTATCACACATCCTAGCATGGGGTAGCATCATGTCCTAACGTTAGAAGTTAGTAGAGCTTACTATATGCACTAAGTAAGTCTTGGTCAAAAAAGGTACCTCAGTAAGACACCGATATACCTCCCCAATCTGGTGGATCAAAAGGTACGTGGTGATCCTGATTCCAAGGCTTGTGCTCCCACCATATTAGATCCCATGACCATCTATCCACTAGAAGACGAATAGCGTCCAGGATAACAAGTGATGAGCACAAGACTTAGGTGCACCAATGCATAAAATGCAATGAACATATAATTGAAAATAAAAAAACATATCATGGAGTTCGAGTCAAGGTTTGTTAATATCCCTAGTGGAGTTGCTAAAAACTGTAACATCGCCCTGAGGGGTACTTGCTCGCGTTAAACTGTTCAGACTATCGATTCTTCGATCCAGTCTCACGAGTGTGATGTGAAATGTAGATAAGACTCCAGATTTGGCAACTTGTATAGAAAATCCATTTTATTGCAAAATCGTTTGCCATAAATGGATTGCGTCATCAAATCTTAGAGTCGCCACCTAATATTTTGGAAAAATCAGGAAACTCGTGAACAGAGAAGAGGAATATTGTTTATTGAATTTATCAAAACCAACGAACGCTAAGTACAAATATATATATCTAATAGAATAAACCCTAATAACCTAGAAGACTAAACTACCCTTAATGGATAATATAAAATACAATCCAATTCACACCCCTCTCAAACTGACGATGCGAGTGCAAAAAGCATCGAAAGTTTGCCAAGAAAAAAATGAAAACGAGCAACAGTGTGAGTCTTCGTAAAAAAAATCAACCAACTGAAGAGAGAAGGGAACAAAAGGGAGAGTACTAGTGCCAGCTTGAAGATGTTGTCTGACAAAGTGACAATCTATTTCAACATGCTTTATTCGCTCATGGAAGACTGAATTATGGGCAATCTAAACAGCACTCTAATTATCACAATACAATGGAGTCAGATTAGAAAGAGAGACACTCATATCAGAAAGAAGCCACCAAAGCCAAACGATTTCGAAAGTAGCATGAGCCATGGCACGATACTCGACCTCGGTGATTGGAACGAGAAACAACAAGCTTTCTTACTCTTCCAAGATATAAGAGAATCTCGAGAAAAACACAAAGACCAGAAGTAGATTTGCGATCAAAGAAGTCACCTGCCCAATCAGCATCAACATAGGCATGAAGAGTCAAGTCCAAAGAGGCAAATAATAGTAGACATTGCAACAAAGTGCCACAAAGGTAGCTCAAAGTACAAAGTAATGCAGCCCAGTGTGTAGAACAAGAGCATAAACAAACTGACTAAGAATGTGCACAGCATATGTCACGTCCCAACCCTGCCCCCTAGAAGTTTGGGCATGACCTAGACAGAAACAGACACTTAACCTGCTATATGTACAACATATGAGGGCCTAACGGAAGCCTTCAACATAATAAATGACACTAAACCCTTTCCATTGAGCTACTATGACCATGCCAGGATCAAACATACAGAATAATCAAAAATAACATACAAAATACGCCCATTTGAGACTTAGCTTCACACAAACAGTTATACAGATTTAGCCCCAATCTTGGGTGTTTAACAAAACAGATTGTACATTCTCTCTCTGAATCAAAAGGGTTTGGGCCAAAAATCTAACACCTATCACGGAGTGTACGGCTTCGTCAAGTGCCTGGGTATGCTTAAGCTGACAGAAGGGAGGTGACATCAATGCTGGGACTGACCTCCAAGCTGATTACCTACAGCATCAAACACAATTACAGAGTGAGACAACTCAATGAGTAATAATACTTGATGGTTTAATATTCAACATAAGTCATAATCCATAACGATATATTCAAACTAAACGGAATCCATGTGTTAGCCTGACGCTGTGCTACTTCTGGAACGGCCTTAGGCCCAGTAAGAACAAAACGGCCTCGGGCCCAATTATACCAGAATGGCCTCGGGCCCAATCATAACAGAACGGCCTCGGGCCCAATCATAACAGAGATATATACATATACATAAGTCTTCCTTGTATGCATTTCCATCACATTTCAATTTATGCACATGTTAATGTAACATTTTCGGAAGTCAGAATTAATAACATTAAGTACGAACACTATATTGTTGCACATTAATGTACTATTACTCACAGTGTCGAGCAGAGGCACTTGTTTCTCCCGAGTGTGTCCTACACACGACAAGATCACAAATTAGTTCTCCTTTCTTTGTTCAATCATTCTTTGCTTCGTTTAACTTCAATCAATTTATAGATATCAAAATAGCATTAAATCTGATTCGACAATTTTAGAGTGTCCTACATGCAAAAGCAGAGCATCCCAATTTTTCCACAGAATGCGTACGCATTTGCGACCAGACGCGTCGGCAAAACCCCCCCGCATGTGCTTTTTAGATGTAACCGAACCTCAATTTTCTTATTTCCTGCGTGCGGCCATGACTCCTCCACGTCAGCGATGGTTCCATGACGTCTGGCCACAACCCCCGCGTCTTGGCGATTCTGATTTTCGGTCAAAATTTTAAACAAAACCCAACTCTTGACATGTGTATTTTATGGCCCCAAATAGGTTTAAAATTCATGTAAACAAGATTACAATCATACACATCAATACATTATGAATGGAATCAACAACTCTAAGCCCACAAAATATACTTTAATTCTATACTTACACACACATACATACAAACATATGACCATGCTCATAAGGGTGCATATAAACTTGACAACTAAAGAAACATTATGCATCTTCTTACTAGGGAAATTAGATTGAAGAAAACAATTAACTAATGAGATTAACATGTTCATTCCTCACCACCCTCACCCAAAACTTCGATTACAACCCCACTTCATATTACACTAAAAAGAATTTCTATTCCAACAAGAAAAGGATGAAATTAAATAGATCAATCTCACCTTGGACTTCAATCTTTAAGGAGCTTCTTAAGTCTCCAAAATTCTCCTCTTTGTTGATCCTCTCTCACCCTCTCTTCCAACCCTCTCTTCTAACCCTCTCTTGGGAGGTAACTTAGACAAGGTTCTTGACTCATATAATACACATATATAAAGAAGCTTCTAATCAAGGCATAAAAGACAAAAAAAATCAATCGTTTAATCATCCCGAACTGAAATTTCACCATGTTTAATATTACCTAAAAATTATACTGCTTTCAAATATCAAATCAATTCCGGATTATCATGCCTTTACGGCTCCCAATTTCAGAGTTAAGCATTCCACTTGTGACAGATAATGTTTTTTCTCAAACAGATAGAGTTCCATGTTTTCAAGTTTCATTTAGTTCAATGAAATTTCACATAGCAATTCTCATTAAACATTCAAAAGCATAGATTAGAGGACTGAAAAGATGCCAAAATCATATATGAGGGTCGGGTTATTACAGCATAAGAGATATCTGAATGAGTGATAATGAGATAAACAAGGCACCCAACCAACTCACGATACAAAGTGGGATCCTTAAGAGGAACGCCATCAGAAGCAAAAAACTTAGCATGCAACTCAATAGGAGTGTCGAATGAAGACAGATGAATAGTGCCATGAGTAGCTAAAAACTCCTCAAACTCGGACAAGTAATACTCACCCCCCAAATCAGAACGGAGAACTTTAATGGTGGTAGAAAACTGAGTGCAAATCATGAAGTGAAAATTAGAATATCTTTTGTAAAAATCGGATTTTCGTGTTATCAAATAAACCCAGGTAAACCGACTGTAATCATCTACAAAGGACACATAATATTGTGAACCACCCTTGGTAACTATAGGGGAAAGACCTCAAACATCAGTATAAACCAATTGAAAATGAGAAGAAAAAATAGAACAACTTTTATCGAATTTCTTCAATCCTCGTGTTAAACAGTTCAGACCCTCAATTTCTTTGATCTAGTCTCACGAGTGTAATGTGAAATGTAGATGAGAGTCTAGATTTGGCAACTTGTATAGAAAATCTATTTTATTACAAAAACTTTTGCCAGAAATGGACTGCGTCATCAGATCTTAGAGTCGCCACCTAATATTTTGGAAAAATTAGAAAACCTATGACTTGTGCCACGGCCACTGCTCGTCATAACCAAGGATGCTTGGCTCAGAACCTTAGATATGAAGGGGAAATGTCATTAATTGAGCACCCCCGCTCACCCGATCAAAAGATCAGCCTCTACTAAGCCATGATATTATTTTTATTAACTTTATATGTTCCTATTCCAATCAATAAATCCTAAAATTTACTATATGATGCAAACAAATATAGACTGCATCGTTTATTTTGGAACAATTTGATTTCATTATTTCGAAAATGTTTTGAATAATGCAATTATGAAAATCAATTTTATTCCAAATTAAATAACACAACCTTCACCCACCGACAAGCATAGAGTTATATCAAATAGCAAATAGCCACATGGTAGGAATGCTAAACATGGTTAAAAAAAACACATGTAAGCGGGATGCTAAAGCATAAAAGCTTACATATTTACCGATGTCCTACAAATAATCACAAAACAAAGCTAGTAAAAATATGCATGATCCTATATACAAGATCCTAATGCAATTCACTCATGAAATGCAACTAAAGCTCTGGCTTCTACTATATGATGTGAATTATCTCAAGACATAAGGTAGCGCACAAAATCACATAATAATCGATTAAACCCACAAATGCAAATTTAGCTGGATCTTAAGGCTTAAAACATGGATGCAAAGCATGAATGTGATGACAAGCATATATACTGTACAAAATATGGAAAGTAAATAAAAGAACAAGATTGAAAGAAGCGAGGCAGGGAATTACTACAACACTTTGAATATTACAAATTCGAATGGGGGGGAGAGGAATAAAAATATTACAACAAAATATCCTCACAAACACTCTCTCATTTTAAAAAATAAATAAATAAAATAAAAACAGAAATTGGAAGGGGCCTTGGAGACCGTCGAGATCATTGCTCATCACCGAGGAGGTTCTTTGGGTTTTGTCCAAGAAAAAGTGGTTGGGCAGCGAAAAGAAAAGCTGGTCAGGCAATTAATTGGTCGGCCGGCCAATCAGGCCAAGCTGAAACTCTGTTTTGTTGGAAACACCAGAAAAAACAAACAAGGAATATATGAATGGCTCAACTCACCACGCCCAGTTAGCTTACGAAAGATTTATAAAAGGAAATTAAAGCAATAAAAGCAATAGAAGAAAAAAAATGCAAGAAAAATAAAATAATGAAAAGTGTGCAAAATTCACCTTCCAAGGAAATGATTTGATTTCTAAACTTCCTTTTGACCACCCTAAAGTTTAGGAAGTGTATTCTCAATTCTCAGTTTGAAAATTCGAAATTCTTATTGAATGGTGTTTTTGGGCTATTTAACAGTATTTTTTGGGGGGGGGGGTTATACAACTCTCTGTTTTTTTCAATTTCAACAATACTCACTCTCTTTTGGATTAAGGCTCAAGAATATGGCTCTCACAAAATTTTTGGGTTGGTTTTTTTCAATTTCAACAATACTCACTCTTTTTTTCTCTCTATCTCTCTCTTTTCTCTTAATTCATTCATCTCTTCAATTCCTCCACCCTACATTCTGATCCTCTCTATCTGTATAAGCAATCAGGGAAGGCTGCTAAGTCAAGGAGAAGGTGGGAGACAAGAATGATGGGGTGACAAGGGTGGTTGAAATGGATGCAACTTTTTGGAAAAAGCCAATCCCCCTTTTGACAATAGAGGCCAAGGGAGGGTAATGGAGAGAGGTGGGTATATCTCGTGCATGAATCTATCAACAAAAGATCTGAAATGTCATGACCTACACGCTTTCAACAAGAATTATGCCGAAACTGTCATACTCTTGGGAAAATTATCTGGTCGGCCAATGTATTGGTTGGCAGGTCAATTTCTTGGTTGACCGGCCAATAATTGGCTAGCGTCGTGGCTGACTATTTTGCACAAAACAAGATTTTTCACAAAATTATCATCCTTTCCTTCTATTTTCACACTATTCTTTGCTTGATTTCCTCAGAAAAAGTTTCATTTTGATGTTTAAAAGTGAGCCTCGAAACACTACTGTGGCTTGACTTTTCGTGCTCCTTTCGAAAGATGAATAGCCCCACAGTTTGGACTCCCGTGGTTCTGAATCTGATTTCTGATTTCACAAGTGCAATATGAAATAGTGAAAACACAAAAAGAGTCCAAATCTAGCAATTCTTTTCGAAAATCGATGTTTGAATCAAATGCTAAAAATGGACTGCTTTGCTAGATTACAGAGTTGTCAACTAAATATTTTTGAAAAATTTAGGAAACCCAAGACTCGTGCCAAAGGCCATTAGTCTGTCATCACCAAATTGTCTCGGCTCGGGAACTTAGGTACGAGAGGGGAAAGTCATGAATTGAGCATCTCACTCGTCCGATCAAAGATCGGCCTCTACTAATCATGATGTAATTTTTATTTACATTATACGCTCTTATTCCGATTTATTAGGCTAACTTACGATGTGATGCACACAAGGTATAGACCAATTTGCAAGAATTGGAACATTTGATTTCGTGTTTTATTTGAAATCGTTTTGTGAATTTGCCACTTGAAAATGTGGGCTTAAAATGGACATCTAATCAAACTATCCCAATTCAAGCAACTAGCCTTTATCCACGGGCATTCAAACAGTTATATCATTTAAGCAATTAGCCTTATGGAAGTATGCTTTGAGATAGTAACACAAACATTCGACGCAAAATAAAACAAAAAATTACTCACGTAGTACTCCGAGCCAAAACAAAGCAAAATAATTGAAAAAAATATGCATGTTCCTAATTAATGCCATATAACTAATGCAACGCACACATTATGTATTTTATAGGCTTAGCTATGAGCATGGCATATGATTTTATTCAAGACATGCGATAAAACACATATTCAAGTAATGAATTTGAACATTAATATTGGATTAGTATGATGAGTCGAGCCTTGGATGCATGCAAGTCAATGGATGCAAAGCATAAGAATGCTAATTTGAAAAATGATGTCCTATACTAACCATCATAAGCAAGTAAAAGGGAGAAAGACGTAGGGTTGGAAAACATATAACTTATTACATGATTGCCCTCATGCAAGAGGGTGCGAATTAAAGTCCAAAAGTCCAAATTAAACTAATTATTACAAAACCGAATGAATAAATAAGCAAATAATTAACTAGCTAACTACTCTATTACAACAAGGATAACCATTATAAGTAAACTAACTATTTAAGATAACTAGCTATAACAATTGCAAATAAACAATAGTAATAATTACAACACTAATAATTAACAAGACTAATTATAACAACAATAATAAATTAATTAATTACAACAATACACGGAGCATTAATTGACAATAATGATGTAAGCAAGGATGCACTAGGGTTGTATGCACAATGTCCAAGAATAGCTTTGTCTGCCTAGGCTTGCTCTGTTTCACCTTCAGCCACTGCTCTCTGTTTTCTGCAAAACACACTACTGACCAAACATTGATGCTCGGCCGGCCCTCAATGAAGGCCAGCTGTGCCTCAATTTCATGCAAAATTCTATTTTGTGCTCTAAAGTGAAAACAATGCAGACAGAGTGTTCTGAACTCTGTTTGTCCCTCTCACACTTCTCTGTCATGGGAAAGCCTCGGGAGAAGGTTGGAATTGTTTTCAAAACCATTAATGATCAAATTGATTGCTTGATGATTTCGGGTACAATTTGGACAAAAATCAATAAATGCAATGAACAACAACCACCCCTCTCTCCTATCATAGAGTGAACTCAAAGAGAGAGGTAGAGACGCTTCAAGATTTATCAAAACATCATGAATTGATGTAAGACAGCCCTTGACACAATGAATTCGGCATAATGTCCAGCCGAACCCAAGCAATATAACTTATTAAAGGCTAAACAAAACAAAAGCATAATTGACGAATAACCCCAAAGAGTAAAGCAAATAGTAAACCACCAAATAATCTTAATTATTAAAATAGATATGCAAGAAAAATGAATGTTGAAAAAAATTAATATTTAAACATACAAAAATTATTAAATATTTATTAAGGCCCCAAAACATATTAGAGGTAATTATCACTATAATGTGCTCCAATATTTAATGAGAAATTTATCACTATAAAAAGATCTTAAGAAAATATAATTCAAACAAACACAAATAAACTAAATAGTTCACCCCAAAAAAAAAAACCAAAATGTCTTACTTATTTATCACTTTGGTAAATTCAAAATTATCCACTACTATTGCTTTTTCATATCACCGGATTATTTATTGCCTCCTTTGTTTGCTCTCAGTATTATTACCATTACCAAATGTTAATTCATAACACAACATATATGTTTTAAGTTCTAAAATTTTCTCATTATCAAAATGAGACACAAATACATAAAATTAAAATATATATATATATATATTAAACACTTAAAAATAAATTAGCCCAATCGACGAGAGGCACTGATAATTATCACTAAGTGTGAGGGAAAAATATACAACAAAAATTTGCCTATGTATACAAAGGATTGCACCGTAAAAAATAACAATTGCTCTAACAACATCCCAACATCAACTCATATAGAAATCTTATTCAGAATGATTTCAAAACAAGAAGATCAACTAATAATCTGCATCAACTCATATTACTATTGACTAATGATTTTATAGTAACATTTTTGAAATTGTAACTAATAAGTAATGAGTCATTTGTTTAAAGAGAAGATCCCAACAAGTCAAGTCATTTTGTATAATAAACACACATGAAATTAATTTTCTCTATAACCAAAAAATTCATTTAATTCAATTCCTACCAATGAATCTCTTTTCTCTATGAAACTATTGCAAGCCAAACAATTTGTTGAAGCCACAAAAAGCATAACATATGCCTGCTTTCAAATCCTGCATAGTAATTGTGTTTTTTTCATCACTTTCACTTTCACCAGCTCCATCTTTAACTCTATCTTCTAAATGATTCTTGGCTGCAACCAGGATTGGATCAACCAAATACGCATTCATCTTCCCCCGAAGTTTCTCAGAGGTCTGCTCTGCAATTAGCTTACCAACCATATCGACAGAGCAAGATGGGTGCAACTTCAATCCGCACATTGGATTGTCCTCTTCTGATCGATCATCGTTCATCTTTGCCTTCAGTATCATGGCAAGCTCTTCACAAGTCAGGTCATTGAATTGCAATGATATAGAAAACCTCTTGTGTAACTCTTTGTTTGACCACATGCATCGGTTTATTTCTTTTTGCTGTCCTGTAAATATTACTGCAGTTTCACCTTCACCCATTGCTAATACAATCTCTTCTAGAACCTCATGTTTAAGTTTGTCTTCACATACATTGACAAGCAAGATTCCTCCTTTTGCATCTTCAATCTGTTAACAATGCTTTGTTAGTTATGGTTTGATCATATGTACCATTTGTTGTATACATAGCAAGCAATAGGTATTGAGAATCAAGTGTTGCGGTTGTGAATTTCCTAAATGAAAAAAAAAAAAAAAAAAAAACCTTCATATCTGACAAAATCAAAAAAATATGAAGTGATGTATAGGGAATAATTACGGCCATTGTCATCAATTTTTTTAAATCATCAAACGTAAAAAATAGCTATATAGCCGTCAAACCGGCTATATGGCTGTGAACTTCACAATATGTAATGTTCATATGTAATCATATTGGGAAACGGCTGATCTATATGTAATGTTCATTCCAACCTACATTGAAATGTATCTATATCGCAATGACAAAAGTTTTAAATATATCAGCCGACATTAATTATATATTAACAGGGATTGTGTGTAATCACATTGAGATAACAGTGGGGAAAATTTGTGAAATTTATCCAATACCAAATATCATTTAAAAAAGGATAAATTATACTTTTAAACCTTATAGTTTGACTAAAATTTCAATTTGGTTCCTATTGTTTCAAACTGAACAATTTAGTCTATAATTTAAGCCTGGTTTTAATTTAGTCTTTCTATTCAAGTTAGAAATAAAATTAATGATTTTGAAACATTTGTCAATTTTCGTAGAAAAAATTAATAAAAATTTTGATGGAATGACAAAATTGAAACTAAACTAAAGTATAAGAATTAAATTATTCAAATTGAAACAATAACGATCAAAGTGAAACATAAAAATTATAATTTTAAAAAAAAAATGACATACACATTGGCTTGAATTACTTGATCCCTGCAACTCAATAACATGATAGGAAGGTAAGGATTCTGCCAAATAAAAGAGCTGTGCAACAATTCGAGCCACTGTTGATTTTCCTGTTGAATGTAATACAAAACTTTTCTTAGATTATTGTAATTAAAAAGCAATGCCATACATAGGCAGGATATTGAAAATATATATATATATATTCAAAATTTAACCTTTCTAACAAAATAAATTCTAAATTTTTTATTTTATCAATTTAAATCTTAATATTTTAATTTATTTTTAATTATAAAAAATAATATTTTAATCATTGAACTTAATGTAGGCGTAGATAGAATATTTAAAATACAATTTTCGTTGGGTTTATGGACACGGACACGTGACACGATACGGATATGACATGAACACTTTGACACGTCAATTTTTTAAAAATGCAAGATACGACACATGAGGAACACGAATAAAATATATAATTTTATATATTTATTATATGTTATATATATATGAATATATCATTTAAAGATAATAAAAAAAAAATGCAATATGATACTAATTCCTATAAGTTTATATAATTTTTATTGTATTATTGTATCTTAAGTTGTTTTGTTCAAACTTATAATTAGTTTTATCTGTATTTAATCGATAGACACTTGTGTTTAAGCAATAGACACGTGTGTCCTCCAAGTGTCTAAAGAGACACTACAACAAATAGCACTTTTGGCAACTAAATTTTTAGTTGCCAAAAGTCAAGTTTTAGTCGGCAAAAGTTTTTAGCAACTAAAAGTTTTGGTCGCTAGGTTAGTCAGTGAACAATTGTCAGGAAAGGTTATTGGCGGCTAAAAAAAGTTCAGTCGCCAAAGTATTCAATTGCTGACCATTTTTTTAGTCACCAAAAGCATGAAAGTAAAATTAAATATAACATTTTCAGGGACTAAAACTTCTTGTCACCAAAACTTTCAATTATTTTTAACGACTAAAATTTTGGTCGCCAAATAATTTTTTTATTTCATGTTATTGTGTTTTAGCTACTAAATATTTTAGTCGCCTAATGTTCGATTTTTTTTCGCTACTAAACTTTTAGTCCCCTAAAGTCTGATTTGTTTTTGCCTACTGAACCTTTAGTCGCCAAAAATGTAAATATAGGCTATACAAACACTACTATTGCCATTTCACAAAAATTTCGTCCACGGGATCGGTACCCATGTAAACACGCGATTTTTAAGACTTTCACCGTGGAGGCCAACTTATTTCAATGAGGCAACACTTACTTCACAGATTCACCTCTTTTTCTCAAACAATGCACATTTTTAATTTAGTAAATATGCAACAATGCTCAATGCTATAGATGAGAAAATAGTTTCAATTCTAATAAATCTCATGCAATTTTTAGAACAATCATAGTTATCCTCCACTGATAGCCCAAAACAGATATTTCTAAACAGATAATTAATTTCCATAAAGATAAACTTTCCAAATTCCGAGTGAGTGGTGATACATACCCAACTCCACCATCCTCATCAATATCAACCCAATTTCACATTTCCAACATCAATTCCAATTATTTATACAAAATCAACATTTGAGATATTTAGAGCAAAAACCCCATTTTCTTCCTAAAGTAATTCCAAGTATCAAAACCAACCACTTTATCACAACTCAACCTCATTTCTAATCCCACAACCATTTTCAAGAATCCATTTGAAAACCCCTCTTTTGATTTTTAACCAAAAATCATAGATTTGTCCAAAAATTCCCAAATCACAATATTGTTTTAGAAATAGCAAATAACTAAGTTAAAAATTATAAGAAAGTGTGAAGAACCCCTACCTCAAGCTTAGAAGACGAGAGAGAATGGAGAGACTTCAAAAACGCCGAAACACAACTTTGTTCCGATTAGAACGAAACTCTAGATGAGCTCTACCTATTTAACAAAGAGACTAGGGTTGAGCAATCAATGGATGAGGGTGTATTTGTAGAGAGAATGTGAGTTTTAGAGAGAAAAGCTTTAGATCTAGGGTTTTTTAAATGTTTAGGGAGAGAGAGATATGAAAAAGTGATCTAAAAGTGACTTTTACAAACTAAAATACGCGCAGACCGCTTGAGCGAAGGAAGTGTCGCTCAAGTGATCAGACACAATAAGTGATACTGCTCGAGCAAAGAATACTAACTCCCAGAAGTTTTGCAGACAGAAGACCAGTGCTTGAGTTCAAGAAAGACCACTCGAGCCAACACCGCTCGAGCGTAAAATGCCAACTCCCAGTATCTTTGCAAGCCTGCAAAAAGTATTGAGAGTCCTCAAAGACCACTCGAGCACAAGAACTGTCACTCTAGCGAAGAAGCCAAAATCTGGACAGGAACCATCTTGAAAAACTAACTCCCAACCTGTTCCAAACGCAACCATGACACTCTCATAACCAAACTCAATGAGGAATAAGGAGAAATAAGACATGAACGATCGTATAAGACAATAAAACTTTGATCCAGAACATCAAATGGGTCAAGTCTAAACCAGAATCGCTATACTTCATATTTGTATATGAGGTTGCATAAGAGGGGCTAAAGCTCTCCAACTGTTGTTGTCTGAAATCATCCATAAGGGGTTTCAATAACAAGGGGGTGTTTAGATTTTGTTGGGGAGTTGAAGAGTGCAAGACATATATAACTTGGGAGTCTTAGAATCTGATTTTGCAATGTGAGGTTGAGGAATTAAACAAGGGGACACATATGGAGGTAATTCTATGATGTGGTAGTACTTTTCAAGTGGAATTACTAAAGATATATATCCATGGTATGGACAATGTTTGTTTATGGAATTATGGGATGTAGTCCAAGATAAAGTTGAGGAATGTGGGGTATAAGATAAGGAGTTTTCCTGACAAGGAACCTACGAAAGCCCTTGACATCCAACTTATGGAAGTTTTCGTCACGAGGATGCTAACTATGACATCCATACAGTGCTTCGGGGGCTGTTTTGCATTTATGCCCGAAAGCCCTTTTTCGACTAAGTTTAAGGTGTTTTCAGCTCTAACTCTCAAACTACAAGTGCTAATTACATGTCGTTTGTGGCAACAGGTCCTATATTTGTCATGAGGATGCTACCCATGCCATCCATATATTAGTTCGGGGTTTGTTTTGCATCTTCACCTCCCAAAAGCCCTTTTTCAACTAAGTTTAAGGCATTTTCGGCTCTAACTCTCAAACTACACATGCGAATTACATGCCGTATGTGGCCACAGGTCCTATTTGTCCTATTCTCTATTTTATAAGCTTTTTCTAAAGTGTAGGCCAAATCCTATTAGTGAGCTTAGGATCAACATCATACTAAAATGAATACATGAGCACTAAATAAATCTTCTATCATATAGGTGCAAATGTGAATTAGTATTATCGCTTACTTTTTATGTCACAACATAATTAAAAGAAAATGATAAAGTGCTAAAATAAGAGAGAAAGTAAAGCATGAATAGGGAATTTCATTACAACAAATAATAAGTCATAATTATCAAATCGATCTAACTTTGTTTTAAATAATATACACAATTTTTTATATAATAATATCCAAATTATAAAACCAGACTCATAATAGACCGGCCATGCAAAGGTCAAAAATTTTCTTAAATTCATATTTGAATTCCAAAGACATAAGTCTAGAACGGAAGACTAAAACAACTGTATTTCCTCACGTGTGAGTATGACTACTACCTCTCTTCTAACTCAAAAGGGAAATAAATGGCAATAATGCTTCCAACATTGATTAAGTAGTTAAAAAGGAGATGTTAACTTCCTGAGAACAATACATAGTAAGAAATCTCTATGTTGAAAAGGAGCAAACATGGTTATTGGTCCAAATTAAATGATCCAAAAAACATTCATTTCCAGTAATAAATGACAACAAACTTTACACCCTTTTAATCCCAGAAACACCTTTAATCTCTCAACCCTCTCTTTCTCTCTCTCTTTGCATTCCATTAGGAGTTTCTTTACTCCTCTCTCTTCCATCTACACATTGAGATTCAAGTAAGTTCTATTCTCTCTTCTTTTTGTTGGTTAATTTGTTTTTCGTATGATTCTTGTTGATGTTAAGTGAAAATGCATTTCTTTGAAAGTAGAATTATGATCCAATTAAATAGAAAAAGCAAATATAAATTGGTAGACCTCTATACATGAATGTGACTCAAGGTTTGCTTTCAATTTATTTTTTTGTTTTTTTATTTTTTTTGGTTTTGTTTTTTTTTTTTTAAGTGAACATTTAAGTTTTATCTAACCCACTTGAAGATAATCAGAAGATACCACCGCATTTGCATTTATAATCTGCTCTTTTCATGACAATTATCGAAAATCCACCCAAGTGGAAAATGTAGGTATGATCCATTCAATTATTTTCGGCAATTTCACCCCACTGTACTTCACATACCCATCACTTGCCGCCTTCAGAATCCAACCAAGTGAAGTAGTTCTGATCACTTGCCGCCTTGAGAATCCAGATGTAGACATGGTCAATGGGACTGTCAAAGCAGAGCTCAAGAATTTTGTAAATGAACTATATGACTCTTACACTTTGAATATATTATTATACTTGTACAACCAACCAGTTTCCTGATGGTGTTTATTCTTTTCAGGTATGAAATGAGATTGAACATGAAAACTGGTCTGGCTTCACAGAGGAAATTATCAGCACTTGCTGTAGATTTTCCAAGGGTGAATGAGAGTTACATTGGAAGGTATCCAGTAATATTTTAGTTATTATAATTTAGCAGATTTGGGGTTAAATTGTGTCTGGGAAGATACACTGGTGATGCAAAAAAACCATGTTAGTAATGCATGTGAACAAGCTGTGTGCTGGATTGTTAGAAGCTTGTCTGCTGTTTGCATCATCTTATGTAAACATTAGTTTAACTTTTTTTTTTTTTTTTTTTGCTAGAAACTTTTCTTTCAGTAATTCATGTGTAAAGACAATCATGTTCAGAATGTGTTTTCTTATATGCCACTCATTTTATAATGTAGGTAGAGTGAACGTTAATTTCATCATCTTCTCTTGGGTATTAACTAGAATGGTTAGAAATTTTTCTTTCTATCAACATCATGCTTACAAATTATTTTGTGTTAATTTAGGAAACAATGATTTGTATATGCGACTACATTGGACAGCATCGCAAAGGTCACTAGAATTATCAAATATGATTTGCACGCAAAAGCAGAGTCTAGAAAGACAAAGGTCGAAGTAGGAGTCCAGCCCCACCGATCGATTGCACCAAATAAATTATTTACTATTGCAATTATAGCATCATAGCATCAAATTCCAATTCAAATAATCAGAATACATGACAATAAATATACAATCACATTTTAGCAGCCATACATGCAAATAAATATACAATCAATGGATTAGGGCTTTCAAACTAATGAGAGAGAAAGGAAAAAGAGGGAGAAAAGTATCAAACCACTAAAATCAAACCCATTTTGGACATCAAACCCATAAAACTCTAGAAATCAAACCACTTCTACCAAACCAATTTAAGAAATCAACACAAATTAAACTAAAAAAATCATTAAAAAAAACCCTAGAGCGAGTGTGACAAATGGGGAGAGAGAGAGAGAGAGAGAGAGAGAGAGAGAGGGAGAGAGACCGAGATCAACAAAGGAGACAGACCGAGAGAGAGAGAGAGAGAGAGAGAGAGAGAAACTTGTGATTTGCAGCAATGGCGGTGATTTGCGGCGGCGGCGATGGCGATGGCGATGGCGATGGCGATGTGTGTTGGCATATAAATTTCAACCAAATTTATGTTAAAATTTCAAATAAGATCAATTAGTTAATGACACGCATAGAGCCTATGATAGGATTGTTGTAGGTAATCACTTCCTAAATTGATCAACTTGGTCAGTTGAAGTGCATAAATAAAACGTCGTCGCATCACAATGATGTTATTCAAGATACTCAAGTGACACGTGGAGCCTACGAAAGACGACACTTGTAGAGCCTATAGTAAGGACACCACACAGGATGAAATCCAAAGGGTCAATCAGTTAATCAAATATACGATTAATCAAATATGGTTATACCCAAATTCAAATGGCGCTATCATTCAAAATTCAGATGGCATTATCATTCAATTTGAAATTTGAAAATCAAATTGAGGATGAGGCCCTCTTATCACCTGGATGACCCTCTATAAATATGAGGGATCATCACACAATCAAGGATCGAAAAATTAGAGGTCAGAAGATTAGAGAGAGAGAAATTAAAAACTAAAGAAGTCACTACAAGAAAGAAGAAGTTCAGAGTGTACACTACACAAAAAGCATCTGATACGATGGCAAGCATTAGGTAAAGGGTTCCAAACCCAACTAATGTATTTTTGTATCTAAGAGTTCTAAATCCCTACAATTTCAATAAAATATTTCTTTTTCTTAATTTGTCATCTGTTCATGTTTTTTTTTTTTTTTTTTTTTTGTTCTTCATTAATTGGAGAAATAAAATGTGTAATTAACGATCAGAAATACAGATTGAAAATAGGAACCTGCTATTCAAATAATCAGCACTGTTTAGTCCAAAAAAATACTAAATAGTGGACATTTATAACATGAATTTTGAAATGTGTTGAAATACTTTACGTTTCCAAATTCGTGTCTACAAATTCTGGCACACCCAATGGAACCTATTTCTCTTCCCATCTTTTGAAGAACAAAATATGTATATATATATATTTTTTTTTGAAACCTATTGACATATTCCTTTGTTACAGGAATGCTAAAGCAACTATCAAGAGGCTAACCCTTAGTTGCAGGAATCGTGCAACCAGGTGACGATTCTAAGTAAGAATCGCGATTCCGCGTTTCCTAGAGAGAAACATGTAAGAATCGCGTTTCTATGATAGAGAAACGCGATTCAGTCCAAGGTTGGATTGTAAAGGAATGAGAGAGAGAGAGAGAGAGAGAGAGAGAGAGAAACCTAGTCTCACCAACTTCGACCTTCGCTCTAGCCCTAGACCTAGCCTTTGACGTCAACCTTTGCTCTAGCCCTAGCCTTCGCCTTCGCCTTCGCCTGTCTTTGCCTTCGACATTGATGTTGATCTCGTTCTTCTTCTTCTTCTTCTTCTTCTTCTTCTTCTCTCTCTTCGATTTGTGTTCTGGAGAGTCCACTCCTGTTTTTAACATATAATAAATAATTTCATTTGTTATATAATAATAAATCTAATTAAATCATATATAATAAAAAAAATCTAATAAAATCTATAAAATAAATCATTCAATTTTTATTTTTTTATTTATTTTAACATATTTTATTATTCCTTATTTGTTATATTTTTTTTTATGTACAATATATATATATATATCAATTAAAAATAAAAAAATAAATTAAAAATATTATCAATAAAAATAATACCTAAGATAAAAATAATAAATATATTTAAAAAATAACTATTAATAAATATATATATATTACCGCTCCCCAAGGCGCTCCCAACCTAAGAAACTTCTATCAACTCACATTTCCTCGCTCCCGCCTCCACTCTCGCTTTGTGCAACTAAGGGCTAACCTACACTCTGGTGGTTCTGAAATCACGATCACGAAGGATGGAGATTGCACCCGTCACCCGAGGGGCTCCAGAGCAAATGCTCTTAGCTGTCCCAAAAGTAGAGCCAGTGAAATCCTAAAAAGATGCACTTCTTTCCCCAGCACTTGTCACCCAAGGGGCTCCGGAGCAAATGCTCTTGGCTGTCCCAAAGGCAACTGGCGTCACGAAGAAGGTCACACTTCTTCAGAAAGCTGAAAACTTGAAAAAGATCGCTATAGATTATGAGAAAGCATCGAAGTAGTGCGTAGCGGTGAGGGCCACAACTTGAATGAAGAGCTTCCTAATCCAGACAATGGAGGCTAATTGAGTTGCAACTACAGCCTTTGTTGCAGCTTCACCGGGACCAACACAAAATGTTGTAGCCCAGCTACTCACAAAGGTAGAAGGCTGCATCAAAATGGCAGAGTCTAACTCGATGAGGGCCTCTGCTAAAAACATGGCCATCATCAGGGCCAAAGGGAGGAGGGTAATGACCCAAACTCCTATTGATGGAAAAACAACCACCTCTGCTGATAAAAAAACAACTGAGGCCTTCAAACCGATAGTTCTATTCAAAACGCAAAGTTAGCCTATTCAGAACCCAATCATTTCTGAGGGTCCAAATCAAAAAAAGGAGCACCCATTGACCCAACGAGGTTTGAATCAACATCAACTGGAGGAATTTGCAAAAATGCAAACAAATCCTTTTATGCTCCTAGGGGCTCAACTTGATATGTCATTAGATGGTCCAGTTTCGAAAAGACAAAGGCGAGGAAAAAATAAGGCCTTAAAGAAACTGGAACAAAGAACAGTGGCGACAAATGTTATAGGAGCTATTGAAAAGGCTCTCTCAAAAGATGAACACCAAAAACAAATTGAAAGTCCTCTCTTCACTAGAAAATCAAACCTCTCAAAGGTGGAAGGTAAATGACCCTTGGAAAATATTTATGCCTTGATCGAACTATCTATGGAGGGAATAAGAAAAGTGCCTGTAACAAGGTCTATGACCCGTGAGGCTCAAAACAAAGCATCGAGGCCAGATGCTTCAAATGTAAGTAATGTTGTGGGGATTGGTAATCCTTTATACGAACAAGATGATTCTGTCTCATCTAGCTCATCTATGTCAACGACTATTGAAAATGATGAATTGAGAGATGTCAACAAAGTCGTTGTAGTTATGATGACTAATGTTGAAAAGGAAGGTGAAAATTCGCAAATCCAACAAGACCAACAAGGTCTCAAGGAAAAAATGGTGGCCCTACAAGAACAACTTAAGAGAAGAGAATGGGAAATGGCTGCTATGTTGGAGCAAATGCAACAGTTGTAGGCCCATATGGCAGGAATAAGAAGTGCACCCAAACAAATGGCACAACCTGTAGTGACGACATCTATAGGCGTACAAAGCACACTAGCCCCAGTGGACAATGGCCCTTGTTACTCTGATCTAACCAATGGTGCCATGAATCCAATGCTTATGGCCATGATTGATGATATGGTAAAGGAACAAGTAAAGAAAATCAAGGAGAAAGATGATGAGACCTTTCGAATAATTACAAAGCCTTACCCAGCATGGGCAGATGCTGTTCCATTTCCTTTTGGTTTTTCTCAACCAGATTTCAAAATGTTTGATGGGACGGGAGATCCAAGACAACATGTGGCTTATTTTCTTTCAAGATGCGGGCTAATAGCCCAAAATGAGACCCTTTGTCTGCAACTATTTGTCCAATCACTTGAAAGTTCTGCATTTACATGGTATGCTAACCTTCTTGAGGGATCAATCCCAAATTGGGATTCCATGGTGAGAGAGTTCCTTAAATAATTCTGTAACACGCACAGACGAGTCGGAGTACCAGAACTGATTGAGACCAAGCAACGTAACAATGAGCCTGTTACAGATTTCATTGCAAGGTAGCAAGCTTTGACATTTACCTGTCCTCAAAAGTTCACGCAATTAGAGTTAATTTGGATGTGCCTTAACAACTTCCAACACGAGCTCTCTATGGCTCTTATGGCTCAAACTTTTGAAGGATTCAACGATCTATGCACTAAAGCTAATAATATGGAGCTGCATCTGGCTAAGCGAAGGAGTTCTAAAGCGGTTGAAAGGGTTGAGTCCTCGACTGCAGCCATAGTTGAAACCAGAAAGAAGGGTCCCGTTGCAGTTGGGGCTAAAAAACCCAAGGAATTCAAAAAGGTGACTATGAAAGAAAGGTTGGAGAAGAAATATTCTTTTACAGATGATCTAGTCGAAGACTTGTTTGAAGATCCGTTGGAGCAAAAGTTGATTGCTCTTCCTAAGGTGAAAAGACCACATGAGGTAGGAAAAACGAACAATCCAAAGTATTGCCCCTACCATCGTTTGATTAGCCATCCAATAAAGGAGTGCTTTGTTCTAAAAGATAGAATTCAGGAACTTTTAGACTCCAAGATTATTGAGTGCCCTCCTCAAGAGAAAGCATCTGTTAACCCAATCATGATCAACAATGATAATGAAGGTGAATGGGTCATTTATCAATCGAAAAGCATGAAGAAAAAGCGAAATGCCACAATGAAAGCTAGAAATGTGGTTGCTTGTACAATATAACAAAGACCAAAAATTTCAAAGAAGCAAAAACCAAAAGTTTCCAAGAAACAAAAAAAGGCTGAAGTATGTAAAGGAAATGAGGACCCAAAAAAGGAAAAGGAGGAGACGCGGGTTCCTGATGAACAATTAGAACAATGTCCCCTTGTCCCAGTCACATTGGAGGAATTCCTGCCTTCAAAATTTCAATCTTTGGAGTTGCAAACATATTTTGATAAAAGGAGAGAGGAAAAGTTTACTTTGGCCCCTTGCCTAATCATCATTGTTTTGAGTGATGACGAGGAAGATGAGGATGGAGTTTGTTCAAAAGTTAGGGAATGAGATTGTATCACATCTCCTATCTATATACCTGACACTCCAGAGTATACACCAGCTTCTCCAGAATACACACCAGTCTCACCAGAGTACACACCAGCTTCTCCAGAGTAAACACCGAAAGCCTTTTCTCCAGAATATTCGCCAGTACCACTAATGAACTATCAAAACATTCCAGAATATGTAAGAGGAACAAAACAAGGAGATACTGGGTGCAGGTCTGACTCTGAGCTTGTGAAAAGGGCGAAAAAACGACTACACTTCAAGGATGATGAGGTGAATGGCAAGTGTAAGTCAGATGATGAAGTATGGAAACATCCAAATAAACAAGCAAAGTCATCTCAAATTGAGGATCTTAATGAAGATTGGGAACTTGACTTTTCTCCTGATAGTTCGCCATACACATCTCCAACCAGGACATACGATGGAGAAAGTGTATCAAGTGACCACTTTGACTTTCCTTGTAATGTCATCACTGTGGAGTAAATTTTAAAAAGCGAGAAATATATATTATTCGCAATCCAGGTGATGATGAGAAAGCAAGAATTGAAGCTAGAAGGGAAGTGGAACATCAGGCAAACGTAACAATCTCTTTAAAAGATGAGGGTTTTGAAGCCCATCAAAATTTTATTATTAAAAGACCAAACGACTAGGGCAAAGTTGTGAAATTCAAACCCCTAATAGGTTTAAGACCCTTCGAGGCAAGAGGTTTACCTCAGACCCTCCATCAACCAGAATTCGAGAAATTTTCACATCATGGATAAGCCCAGTAATAATCAAAGGCCGATTATGGTCTGCCATTTCAGCACACATGTCATTGTCACCAAAGGTTACCATAGCCATGCATGTAGTTGTCTTCTCTTGAATTCTACCCTCAATTTCTTTGTGGAAGTCCTCTGGCTTAGACAGGGCATATAGTAAAGACTTTCGAAGCTCTGGAGACATTTTCAGTGCATCATATACGCTCAACAATGCTAGAATTTTCTTTAGATAAGCTAGTACATCATATTTCACTTGTTCTTCCTCTAACAAAAGCTGTGGAACTTCTGACGCTTAAGGGTCCTGAGGATTTCGAAATTTCGTCCGGTAGGTCAAGTAAATCTGGTATACTTTAGCAACCACCTTTTCATTGACCTCAACTTCTTTTGTTCTATCACTTACTTAGACCATGTTAACTGGTCGAGCTACAGAGTGATCATCATCATCAGTCACTTCTTCATCTTCCTAGAACTGCATTATTCTCTCATTTCTTAGGTACCAGGAGTCATGCCTATAAAAGCATTGGGATTCTACAAAACCGTTCTTCATGGCCTCCCAACTAGGCACAACAATCCCCTCGAGGGAGCAATACCAATCAAAGGCGATCCCCTCCAAAGAAGGAAGGAATTGTCTCAGGCAAAGTGCTTGATTTTGAGCTGTCTCCCCACACTGTTTCAAAAAATGCCTAATATGTTTTTGAGGATCTCCATACCCCTCGTATAGGACAAAATTTGGAAGTTCGTATCCCTCGGGAAATGGTGTTTGCTCTACCTATGAAAGGAACATACCCCTTGGGCGATAAGTGCCCATCTCTCGAAGATCATGGGTAGTTTCAATCTTCTCCTCAATTGTCCTTTCTATGAGACCATATGTTTAAGCAAATGTACCCTCGTCCTCCAAAGGTTCTAACATCTCGATTTCTATTGGCCATGGTTTATAAAATGACCTATAGAATCGATCAGCCATAGTGTCCCAATCTAGGATTAAATTAGATGGAAGGATGAAGTACCAATCTGCTCCCACCTATCCAAAGAAAGAAAGAATGAACTGCAGTAGAAGTAACGCTTGGCTTTTTACTGTGTTTCCACATTGTGCAAGGAAACAAACCAAATAGCGCCTAGGGCAACCTATCCCATTATATAAGGGAAAATGAGGTACTATATATCCTCATGGAAACTAGACCCATTCGACCCAATTAAGGAAAAAGTGTCCAAAAATTTGATTTCTTTCAATAACCAAATTTTGATGGGCTTCAAAACCCTCATCTTTTAAAGAGACTGTTACTTTTGCCTAATGTTCCGCTTCCCTTCTAGCTTCAATTCTTGTTTTCTTATCATCACTTGGATTACAAATGATATGTATTTCTCGCTCTTCAAAATTTATGTCCATGGTGATTACATTACAAGGAAAATCAAAGTAGTCACTTGATACACTTTCTCTATCGTATGTCCTGGCTGGAGATGTGTATGGTAAACTATTAGGAGAAAAGTCAAGTTTCCAATCTTCATTAGGATCCTCAATTTGAGATGACTTTGCTTATTTATTTGGATGCTTCCATACTTCATCATCTGACCTACACTTGTCATTCACCTCATCATCCTTAAAGTGCAGTCGTTTTTTCGCCTTTTTCACAAGCTCAGAGTCAAGCCTATACCCAGTATCTTCTTGTTTTGTTCCCCTTATATATTTTGGAATGTTTTGATAGTTCGTAAGTGGTACTGGCGAATATTCTAGAGAAAAAGCTTCTGGCGTGTACTCTGGAGAAGCTGGCGTATACTCCAGAGAAGCTGGTGTATACTTTGGTGAGGCTGGTGCGTATTCTGGGGAGCTAGTGTATACTCTGGAGAGTCAGGTATATAGATAGGAGATGTGATACAATCTCCTTCCCTAACAAACTTTATCTTCATCTTCATCTTCATCGTCATCACTCAAAACAAAGATGGTTAAGCAAGGGGCCAAAGTAAACTTTTCCTCACTCCTTTTATCAAAGTATGTCTGTAACTCCAAAGATTCAAATTTTGAAGGCATGAATTCCTCTAATGTGACTGGGATAAACAGACATTGTTCTAATTGTTCATCAGGAACCCACTTCTCCCATTTTTCTTTTTTTGGGTCCTCCTTTCCTTTTCTTTTACCTACTTTAGCCTTTTTCTGTTTCTTGGAAACTTTTGATTTTTGCTTCTTCGAAATTTTTGGTCTTTGTTGTATTGTAAAAGCAACCACATTTCTAGCTTCCACTGTGGCATTTCGCTTTTTCTTCATGCTTTTCGATTGATAAATGACCCATTCACCTTTATTATCATTGTCGATCGTGATTAGGTTAGCAGATGCTTTCTCTTGAGGAGGGAGCTCAATAATCTTGGAGTTCAGAAGTTCCTAAATTCTATCTTTTAGAACAAAGCACTCCTTTATTGGATGGCTATTCAAACGATGATAGGGGCAATACTTTGGATCATTTGTTCTTCTAACCTCATGTGGTCATTTCACCTTAGGAAGAGCAATCAACTTTTGCTCCAACTGATCTTCAAACAAGTCTTCGACCAAATCATCTATAAAGAATATTTCTTCTCCAACCTTTCTTTCATGGTCACCTTTTTGAATTCCTATGGCTTTTTAGCCTCAACTACAACGGGACCCTTCTTTTTGGTTTCAACTATGGCTACAGTCAATGACTCAACCCTTTCAACTGCCCTAGACCTCCTTCATTTAGACAAATGCAGCTCCATATCATGAGCTTTAGTGCATAGATCGTTGAATCCTTCAAAATTTTGAGTCATAAGAGTCGTAGAGAGCTCATGTCGGAAGTTGTTAAGGCACATCCGAATTAATTCTAATTGCGTGAACTTTTGAGGACAGGCAAATGTCAAAGCTCGCCACCTTGCAATGAAATCTGTGACAGGCTCATTGTCACGTTGCTTGGTCTCAATCAGTTCTGGTACTCTGACTTGCCTTTGCGTGTTGCAAAACTGTTTAAGGAACTCCTTCACCATGGAATCCCAATTTGGGATTGATTCCTCAGGAAGGTTGGCATACCATGTAAATGCATAACTTTCGAGTGATTGGACAAATAGCTGCAGGCAAAGGGCCTCATTCTGGGCTATTGGCCTACATCTTGAAAGAAAATGAGCCATATGTTGTCTTGGATCTTCTGTCCCACCAAACATTTTGAAATCTGGTTGGGAAAAACCAGAAGGAAATGGAACAGCATCTACACATGCTAGGTAAGGCTTTGTAATTATTCAAAAGTTCTCATCATCTTTCTCCTTGATTTTCTTTACTTGTTTCCTTACCCTATCATCAATCATAGGCATGAGCATTGAATTCATGGCACCACTGGTAAGATCAGAGTAACAAGGACCATTGCCCCCTAGGGCTAGTGTGGTTTGTACACCTATAGATGTTGCCACTACAGGTTGTGCCATTTGTTTAGGTGCACTTCTTGTTCCTGCCATTTGGGTCTATAACTGTTGCATATGCTACAACATAGCAGCCATTTCTTGTTCTCTTCTCTTAAGTTGTTCTTGTAGAGCCACCAATTTGTCCAGAGACCTTGTTGGTCCTGTTGGCCTTGCAAATTTTCACCATTCTTTTCAACATCAGTCATCAAAAATATTTTCCAAGGGTTATTTACCCTCTGCCTTTGAAAGGTTTGACTTTCCAGTGAAGACAGGACTTTCCATTTGTTTTTGGCGTTCATCTTTCAAGAGAACCTTTTCAACAGCTCCTATAACATTTGTCGCCACTGTTCTTCGTTCCAATTTGTTTGAGGCCTTATTTTTTTCTTGGCCTTTGTCTTTTCGAAACTGGACCATTTGATGACATATCAAGTCAAGCCCTAGGGGCATAAAAGGATGCATTTGCATTTTTGCAAATTCCTCGAGTTGATGTTGATGCAAACCCTGTTGGGCCAACGGGTGCTCCTTTTTTTTTATTTGGACCCTCATAAATGATTGGGTTCTAAATAGGCAAACTTTGTGCTTTGAACAGAACTATTGGTTTGTAGGCCTCAGTTGTTTTTTTATCAACAGAGGCAATTGTTTTTCCATCAATAGGAGTCTGGGTCATCATCCTCCTCCCAATGGCCCTAATGATGGCCATGTTTTTAGTAAAGGCCCTTATCTGGGCAAACTCTGCCATTTTGATGCAGTCTTCTACCTTTGTAAGTAGCTGGGCTACAACATTTTGTGTTGCCCCTGCTAAAACTGCAACAAAGGTCATAGTTGCAACTCGATTAGCCTCCATTGCCCGGATTAGGAAGCTCTTTGTTTGGGTTGTGGCCCTCACCGTTGCGTACTGCTTCAGTGCCTTCTCATAATCTTCAGCAATCTTTTTCAAGTTTTCAATTTTCTGAAGAAGTGTGACCTTCTTCATGATGCCAGTTGCCTTTGGGACAACCAAGAGCATTCGCTCCGGAGCCCCTTAGGCGACAAGTGCTGGGGAAAGAAGTGCATCTTTCCAAGATTTTGCTGGCTCTACCTTTGGGACAGCCAAGAGCATTCGCTCCGGAGCCCCTCAGGTGATGGGTGCTATCTCCACCCTTCGTGATTTCAGAACCACCAAAGTGTAGGTTAGCCTCTTGATAGTTGCTTCAGCATTCCTATAACAAAATAATACGTTAGTAGATTTCAAATATATATATATATGTTTTTTTTTTTTTTGGGTTCTTCAAAAGATGGGCAGAGAAGTAGGTCCCATTAGGTGTGCCAGAATTTGTAGGCACAAAATTGGAAACATGAAGTATTTCAACACATTTCAAAATTTATGCTACAAATGTCTACTGTTTAGTTTTTTTTGGACTAAATAGTGTTAATTATTTGAATAGCAGGTTCCTATTTCCGATCTATATTTCTGATTGTTAATTACAAATTTTATTTAAACGAGACCTTTGATTAATGAAGAACAAAAAAACCATGACCAGAAGACAAATTAAGAAAAAGAAATATTTTATTGAAATTTTAGGGATTTAGAACCCTTATATACAAAAATACAATAGTTGGGTTTGGAACCCTTTACCTAATGCTCACCATTGTGTCAAATGCTTATAGTGTAGTGTAAGCTCTCGACTTCTTTCTTGTAGTGACTTCTCTCTCTCTCTCTCTCTCTCTCTCTCTCTAATCTTCTAACCTCTGATTTTTCGATCCCTTGATTGTGTGATGATCCCTCATATTTATAAGAGGGCCTCATCCTCAATTTGGTTTTCAAAATAACGCCATATGAATTTGGGTGATTAATCGTATATCTGATTAACAGTATCGACCCTTTGGACTTCATCCTGTGTGGTGTCCTTGCTGCAGACTCTACAAGTGTCATCTTTCGTAGGCTCCACGTGTCACTTGAGTATCTTAAATAATATCGCTATGATACGACGTCATTTTATTTATACACTTCTACTGACCAAGTTGATCAATATAGGAAGTGATTAGCTACAACATCCTATCATAGGCTCTATGTGTGTCATTAACTGGTTGACCGTATTTGAAATTTGAACATAAATTTAATTGAAATTTATATGCCAACAAATGCCCCCTCGTGACTTGCACAAGTGAATTTTCTTAACTGTGAGTCACTACAATTTGGCACTTTTATCTAGATCCTCTTTAGATCTTGGATGGGATTACTTCTTGGCCTTGGTCCCTTTCAGCCATTTTTCAGGCTTTGTATATTTTTTATTTTTTTTTAACAACTTTGCTATGCCATACATGGAGCCCCCAAAGGATTAATCCTCTCCTTTTTATTTTTATTTATTTTTTTTTTTTTTTATGGGTTGATTGCTCTTTATAGTCCATGGGCCTTTTATTTTTTATTTTTTGCATGGGTCCCTTCTTTTTCTTTTTCTTTTTGCACTGATTTGCAAGATCAGTCCATTATTTTTACAGCAGATTTTTGCTAGGAGTTTGCCTAAATGAAATAGGATGGATTGGCAGTGATAGGATTTCTAATCCTACATGAACTCTTGCTTCTTTGGAGTATTTAGAAGACCACTACATCTTTTCTTAAGCAAGACCTTTTGCTTTACATAACACCTATCCATGTATTTTTTTTCCCTGCAACCTTTTTTTTCTCCTGCAGATTTTATAGTGCATAGTAGGTCTTCATCTTTCTAGCATCTTTCCAGCAGAATTTGCTCTTGGAGGATACAAAAGACTCCCTTCTAATCCCTTCATATTTCCAGCAGAAATTGTTCTTCTTATATTTTTAAGAAGACACAAGAAGGTCATATCAGGTAATTTTCCTTCTTTTGTTTGTCTTTCTTCTTTTTCTTTTTCTGTTTTTTTAAACAGCAGCACCCCCCCCCCCCCCTTTTCTTTTTTTTTAAGAATCTAGAACCCCCTCCTTTAACAGCAAAATTTTTTATTTTTTATTTTTTTGAAAGACAAGGATTCAAGCCAGTACTAGAAATTTTTAAAGCTGAGACCTCTTTTTTACTTAGCCCTCCAGTAAAAACTTTTTCCTACATGTACCTTTGAACCTTTTTTTTTTTTTGGTGTGTATAACCTGCTGCCATGTTTGTTTAACAGATGTGGCCTATATATGAATAAAGACATCCCATTTTGCTAGACCACAAACCCAAATAGTCAAACAAAGACCCTTCTTGAAGTCAAGACATGCATGTAAAAACTGCAGCCCCCATTTTTTTTTTGGCTACTGCCTTTTTTTTTTTTTTTTTTTTCTTTTTTTCATTTTTTTTTTTTTTTTTTTAGTCTGTCTGTCATGGTAAAGATCTGTTTACTGCCTTATTTTTTTTGGAGTCATGCAAGCATGACTTTAAAATAGCCCAAGTAATGTCCTTTCTGATACAAAAAACACCTGTTACTAATGAAGTCTCAACCCCTGTTTTCAGAAGCTGAAGCTCCCTTTTTTTCTTCTCTTTTTTTTTTTTTTAGAGCAGTCCATTTTTCTTTTGAATTAGAAAAGAAGCAGCCTTCTTATATCGGGTATACACTGTGTCTTGCATTTATATTTGTCTCATTGTCCTTTACCAACACAGCAGAAAGCACCCTTTTTTAATATAGGCCAACCCTTTCTTCTTTTTATAGCAAACTAGTACTGCTACCAACCTCTTATTGGCTCTTGTATTTTCCAAATGACTCCTGCAACTCTACTTTTGGCAACAGCCTCATATAGATTTGCAGTATTTTTTTTTTAGGCAACATGGAAAAGACACTTGAATATCTTCGACGTGAAGAAAGGGATGTATTGGATAAATCTGGTCCGAAAATAATTAGGCACAAACCTATCACTGCTTTATTATCACCCGCCGAGTTGGACCCTTACATCCATTTACATACGGCCTCCGAAGACTTGGTCTATACAAAAATTCGAAACTGCTGCGAGATTCTTGAGAAAGGGCTCTCCAAATCAATCGGTTCATTCCCTGTCTCGATCCTCCGTCCATTTTCTGAAGACCTTGATTGCTCTAAATTTAATACTCTTCTTAGAAGAATGAAAAATGAAAAATTGAAATGGAATAATTCTTTTAATGTCCGCGGCATCTCTACACATCTTCAATCCCCTATATGGACTTTTTGGTTGAATGACGTGCTTTCCACATTTTCCCCTATTTTGAAGAAGTGTGGAATTTATGTCGCAATCTATGTATCCCAATTTTCTTATGCCAGGAATGTCGCCCTACTCAAAGGATTTTTAGAGCGATGGTCGCCAGACACCAACACCTTTAACACCATTTACGGCGAACTTGGGATCTCTTTATAGGACCTTCATCGCATTAGCAACCTCCCTATCCTTGGCGAGTTTTATGAAGAGTTCACCCCCTCCAACAATGTTCTAAGTTCGTCCAAGACATCCAAGGCGTGTCGTGGTCTACGGAGGGTCTGCGGTAAACCTCTTGCCTCGAAGGGCCGTTTTTGTCTAGAAAAAACCTATGATTTCCGACAGTGGCAGTGGTGATTTGCAGCAGTGGCGGTGGTGATGTGCAACGGTGACGAGCAACGGTGGCCAGCAACGGTAGCAAGCATTAGGGGTGAGCAAGGGTGAGGTTTGGTGATGACTGTTCTTTTGTGTGTGAGAGAGAACAAAGAGGAAAAAGTGTTCAAGTCTACAGAGAAGAGAGGAGGCGCCAATATTAATTCCTTTCCCTCTAATTTTTTTTTTCTACCTTTAGCGACTAAACTACTATTTGTCGGAAAAGGTAATGTAAATAATGACTAAAACTTTTGTAGCCAAAGATTTTTTAATGGTGACCAACATATTCATAGCCAAAAGTATCGTTTGGCTACTATTTTTTTTTTTTTGTTGGCAAAAATTGATATACGACAACTAAATTTGTTTAGTCACCAAAAGCTCATATTTGCCAACGAAATTATTTGGTCGGCAAAGAGTAACCCAAAAAATATGCCTATTATTTGCCGACTAAACTTCCTTTTGTCGCCAATTACAAATATACGACGACTAAAACAAGATTTCGTAGCCTAAAATCTAGACTATTGCCGAATAAATTTTTTTAGTCGCCTATTACTTCATATTTAGTGACTAAATTTTCTTTTAGTCACCAATAAAAAATATACCTCAACTAAAATAATATAGTAGCTAAACCTTGAACCAACGCCAACTAATAAATTTTGTAGTTGCTAAAAATGTCACTTTTGGAGCCTAAATTTCTTTTGGTTGCCAAATTTAGTTGCCAAATGTGTAATTTGTTGTAGTGAGTGTCCGGATCTTTAAAATAAACATAAAACGTGACATGTTTTGAAGAATGTCGGACACATGTCAAAAAGTGTCCAAAGAGTATCGGTGTCTAATACAGACACATTACCTTCTTAGAAGTGTTTGTACTTCGTAGATTTTGTCTATCAAAAAATAGACACAGATGGTTTAGATTGAAAAAATATAAAAAAAAAAATCAAAAGTTTAAAGTTTAAATCAACACAATTAAAAATTCAGTGTTTATTTTGTTACAAAGTTCAGATTGTAGAATTTTTTTGTAATTTTCCAAAATAAATAAATAAATTTTTTATAGTAACTAGAAATAACATTCTCTCCTGCATGTTTATAGACTGTTTCTTTTTAATATTCGAATCATACAATCTATAATTAATAAAAAGAAAAATTAAAGCGAAATATACGAGCATACCTGTTCCAGAATTGCCAAGAAAAACCATATGGAAAAGCTTTGGAGGACGACGTCTGTACCCCAAGCTACAACGCCTCTCATTGGCCTCTATTTTCAAGACGATTTCGTTTAGTTGTGACTTGATTTCAGACAACCCAACTATCTTTGATATTTCTTTCTTAACTCCTTCCAACTGATTAATTATACCCCCAAAACAAAACAAAAAAATAGATTAGAACAAATGCGATTAAAAAAAGATTATTCAAAATCAAAAATTAGACCCAGGGGTTTATTTGATAAATGGAAGATTAATATACTTTTTAATTTTTTACGAAAAACGTAAAATATTATTGGGATTAAAATGATGTAGCATGAGGTAAGGTGATCCAAACAAGATATCGTGATAAAATATTATTTTAACACACGCCAAACAAATTTTCAATTTTTACTGCTAGTAATGTAACAGTCGTTAGAATATTAAAAGTAATACTTTCTCATATTTTTTTTAATTATCAATCAATTATATCACTTACCCATCCTTAAATCTAAAAAATAGATAACAAAAAATGAGTTTGTATATTATTTTTCAAAAAGAAAATCACAAAATAAGCAAGTAAAGAAAGGGAGAAGAACTCACGGTAGGCATGTCTTCGGTATAAGAATACGAATAAACGAACATCGCCATGACGACTGCCTTCTGAAAATATAACTGCAGAGGAGCAAGTATAACTCTGTTCAATCACCCACAAAACCCTAAACATTTAAAATTCTTTAAATTAGATTTTTTTTTTTTTTTTCTTTGAATAATGAAAGAGTAGGCCCACCAGAAATAATATAGAGTACTCAAGCCACGTGTATTTCTATAACTTTTGGCCAACAAATCGAGCAAGGATTCTATCTTGGATCCTTTCCTGGCTCTTTACTTGGTGAGTTACTCACTTTGCTTGTTTTTATTTTTTAAAAAATATTTTTAAGAAAATTTTTTTTTTTTTTTTTTTTTTTTTACTTTTTTTTTTTTTTTTTTTTTTTTTTTTTTTTTTTTTTACATAAAAAAAACATATATATAAAAAAAAAAAAAAAAAAAAAAAAAAAAAAAAAAAAAAAAAAAAAAAAAAAAAAAAAAAAAAAAAAAAAAAAATTATTTTCTATTTTTTTTTTATTTTTTATTTTTTTTTTATTTTTTTTTTTTTTTTTTTTTTTTTTTTTTTTTTTAAATTATTAAAAAATAAGTAAAAAAAAAAAAAAAAAAAAAAAAAAAAAAAAAAAAAAAAAAAAAAAAAAAAAAAAAAAAAAAAAAAAAAAAAAAAAAAAAAAAAAAAAAAAAAAAAAAAACAAAAAAAAAAGATTGTTATTGAGTTTATTTTTTTAACTTATGTTTCGAATCATTTATATTTTAGTATTTGTCAAGTATGTTATACTTGTAAAAAATTAACTAGATCGATTATCAAAAATTACGTGAATTAAAAGTTTTATTAAACAATAAAATTATTTATTAAATTTTTTATAATAAATGATTTTTAATTCTTTCGATATCTAATTAACTTAATTTTTTATATGTATAATATAAATGACAAATTTTAAAATATGAATGGTTCGAATTATCGAAATTGGACCAAAAAAGTCTAATGACCCACCAAAATAAAATGCCAAGGAGAGGATCCTTGCTCCAACAAATCAAAGTTTAGATGTGTCTATTTGTTTTAATTTTTTTTAAAATTGTTTAGACCATTTTTCATTTATTTTTAATGATTTTTTTAATATTTTAATCAATCTTTTGTATTTTTTAGATGATGCATCTAAAAAGACAAATAAATTGGCTAAATTATTTTTAAAAAATCACTAAAAATAAACACAAATGTGTGTGTATTTTTTTTCGAGTTTTTGTTTGTTTTTGGTGATTTTTTTTTCATATTTTAGTCAATTTTTATTCTTTTTAGATATATTTAATCTTAATATATCTAAAAAGATATATTTAGTCTTGATATATCTAAAAAGTATTAAAAAAAGTTTGACTAAAATATGAAATAAAATCACTAAAAACAAACAAAAGTCTATTTACAAAGAGTTAATTACCTAAAAATCTTATTTACAAATGTTATTGTAGGTCAGGTCCTATTTAAGATTTTTTGAACTAATAAGTCCTATTTAGTAAAACTAAGACTATTATTAATTTTTTCCAATTTATAAAACTAAGAACATTATCAATTTTACATAGTAATGTTCCAGATAATTGTTTCACTAACTGATAGAAAAAAAAAAACAAAACATGAGATTAAACTGTTTTGCCCTTCTACTTATTGGTTTGATTCAACTATTCAATAAAACTGAAAATATCATCAGTGTTTTCAATTTTAAAGCTCATAAAATATCATTTTTTTTCATTTTAAATTTTTTTTTTCAATTTTGCACATCAATGTTCCATCATTATGTTATAGACACAAAATTTTAGTTTTGCACAAAAAATAATTCAGTTTTTACAATTTTTTCAAAAAAAAACATAGTTTATTTTTTTCACATAATTTTTTTTTATTTTTTTAAATTTGAAAGTTGATATTTTAAAGTTTTGAAAATCAAAATAAATGTCAAATCATCATGTTACTTTATAGATAATCATAAATGATAAATAATCCAACTATTAAAAATTTAATGAGATTTGAAGATCCAAAAAATCTTAATTAGGATTTAATAAAATATAAGTTCATAAATTAAAACTTGTACGTAAATGCCCCATTTAAAAATAGTTTGTAGAAAACTAAACCAAACAAAGCCAAGAGTGCACTTGGGCCAATAAACCAAATTCAAGGGATAATTACTGTTTGAAAAAAGTCAGCGAATTTTCTAGATTGGTGATTGTGCAGTGAAGATTAAATTTAAGGCTAATTACATCAATGATCCCTCTTAGTTTCCTCACAGTTTTAGTTTGGTCTTATGCTTTGAATTTTGTTAATTTGGTCCTTATATGTTATACTTTGATCCGTTTTGCTTTACAATATTGACCTTAAGATTTTAGTTATTATATTCTTGCTGCTTAAGTCTTGTCATATTATAACAATATCTTTATTTTTTTTTTAATTTATTTTAATTTATTTTTTATTTTATTAGACATTAATTTTTCATTTTTCTGGTGATATTAATTTAAAAGGTTCCTTTGGAGAATCCTCCCTATAAGGACAAAGATAATTGTTTGTGGTTTTTTCTTACTCATTTTCTACAATAGCTAATTGCTTACATTTATTTAATAGTAGATGTCAAATTTTGTGTATAATTTGTAGTTGATTTTCCTTAAGATTATCATTAAGTTCTTTTACTAACTTGATTATAGTATTATTTTGTTTAATTATTATTTGTAGTGAAATACTATTATTTAAATTATCTGATTCAACTTCTTTAGTATATTTAATACTCATATATTTATATTGGCAAGGTTGAGAAACCAGGCTCTGATATCAATTTTAAACACGCACAATTTTATAGGGATTTTATAATTATATTAATAGGGAAATAGGGCCTTATAGTAATCAATAGAACTTCTAGGTTTGTAGTTTATTTCTATATTTCCTTCAAGGACTAAATTGATTTGGAATTGAATCTTGAGGGACTTAATTGGCACAATTCGAACTACATGGACTAAAATGAAACAAGTGTCAAACTTGAGAGAGTATGGTTATAATTCACCCTTAAATTTATGTAATGTGGGGGTCCATATATAAAATAAATTTGAACCACACGATAATTCTAAATAGTTAAGTTTAGATTCGTAATATTATAGTTACTGTCCAATCCTATTTAATGAACTTAAATACCAATAGGTCCCACACATCTTTTGAATGCACCAATAAACCCTAATATTCTTCTTTTACACCCTCTTTTCTCTCTCTTTCTCTCTCTACAACATTTCTCCAAGAACCTCACACTACTACCACCATCGCTACCATTGTCGACCAATCGACTCCAAATGACTCCAAGCAATATTGTTTTCCTTTCTACCTCTCATCTTTCTCTATTTCTTTATTTTTCAAACTAGATCTACTATAAAATTATTTTTCAATGATAAATTTATCAATATTTATTTATGTGTGTATATACGATGAGTGTCTTGCGAGTAAGTGAGTGTAAGTGTGAATGTAAATGTGAGTGAGTGAATTATCATTTGCAATTTTTTACAAATTAATCAGTGAAAATTTATCACTGAATATGTCTTTAATTCTTTTGTTGATCTGGTATTGATCTATGATGGTGAAGACAATGTGAACTATTATTTGGTAAATACTTTATTTTTCCTCATCATATCTAAATATTTATGTCTCTCTCTCTTGTTGCTAGTAAAACTAAGGAAGTGGTGGCAATACTATTATAGTGGAGATGAATATTTTTTTTGTTGGAAAATGGTTGGAAAAATATCATCCGAAGTCACCAAAGATCAAAGGTAGTTGCCAGTAGTTAAAGATGGCGGCTAGAGGTGGCTACCGAAGATTGGAGGTGGCTGCCAGAGATTGGAGGTGGCCGCCGAAGGTCGAAGGTCATCATTGATAACTAAAGGTAATTGCTAGCAGCAGGGTCATGATAGTAGTGCGATGGTTGAAGTGTTGAATAAGATAATGTAAGGGTATTTTGGGGATATTGATAGCCACCTCTGGCTTCTGGTAGCCACCTCCAACTGTCATTTCTAACTATCGGCAATTACCTCTAATCTTAAGCGACTTTCGGTGATTTTTTTGACCATTTTCCAACAAAAACAAATGTTCATCTCCACCACATCATTAGAGAGAGAGGATGAGAAGAAAAAAAATAAAGTTGTGCTAGAAAATAGTTCACATTAATCATCACCATCATAAATCAATAAAGATCAACAAAAGAATTAAAGATGCATTAAGTGATAAATTTATCACTGGATGATGTGTAAAAAATTACAGACGCCAATTCACTTATTCAAATTTACACTTACACTCGAGAAAATTGATGCCATTTTGGCCTCCCAACTCTAAAGAAAGGGTTGTCTCTCAAGTTCCAACCCCATTTTCTTCATCACCACCAAGCACCACCCCCACCACTCCATTTTTTTAGCCTATTTTCTTGCTGCCTAACTGAAAGAGGCATTTTTTGAGCCATTCTTCATTATGCCATTATCTTGCATGATTTTTCTAGCCTATGTGTGATCTGTTTTTGAGCATGATATAAACTTTTGCATGCTTTGTTAGCTCATTTTAGCTTCTGTTTTAGGCCATGATCAGAACTGAAAGTTGTCATGTTTCATTAGGGGTCTTTGGCTATTTGATGAATTTTTTGTGCACTTCATGTTATACCCTCTTATGGCCTTAATCTTGCATTGCATTTTGAGCATGTTTTCATACTGATTTGGAGGCTGTCATAAACTTTAAATGTTCATATTTTTGGTCCCTCTTCAGTGTTGTAGAAAGGTATTTTTCTGTTTGGGCATTGCATGTACCATTTAGCCCTACTTGTGATTGCTGTTTGGCCATGTTTTGTACTGTAAATATGCTTATTTTGGGGCTTCCATGTCCAGATTATGCATGTTTATTACCACTGATTTTTGTATGTTAGCATACCATATTCCATGTCTTTGCCATGTCTCATTAGAGTGGCATTTTGCCATTTCATCCATAGCATTGTGTATGTCCGATTGTATCTTAGTCGTATCCATGATGGAGTTAGGTTTTGTTATAGTATTCATATGCATTCATTCTATATTGAAAATACATTGCTATGAAACATTGCAACATGCATCATTCCATCATCTTTTCTTAGTTAATTTGTTAATTAATTAGGATTTGTATATTATTTTATTCTTTCATTTTTTATTTGGAGTGTGATGTATGTCTTTATGATGGTTAAATATAGGGCATATTTCAATTATGTTTGTATCATTCATTATTTCAATTCTAGTTGTAGCATTCCATATGCCATGTTTAGAATAGCATCTAGGATCATACATGGATTTCTAATGAGCTAACCATTTTCAAACAAACAAACATAATAAGAGCATACAATGTTTTCAAAGTGAGATATTATAAAATAAAATATTTACTTGTTACACACTCACTCATAAGGCACTCAAAATGATAAATTTATCACTTTTTTTTTTTCAGCATATCTGGTTTGAAAAATAAAGAGACAGATAAAGAGGCATAGAGGAGGTAGGTCGGCTATGAAGCATGGGTACTTCAAAAAACATGTTGTACCCGTACCATGTACTTACTGGCGTATGGTATTTCGTATTGTATTTTTGTATACGTACCGGATATATGAAATACATGCCCAAAAAAAATTTTCTTCTTACTTTTTGGCGTACCGAGACGTACCCTACTATATATCCAAGCCGTACCTTATCTTAGTTGAAACAATATTTTCTTCTTCTATAGAGATAAAATTCCTTTCACTAGATTTCTTTTTTATTTTTAATTTTATGCTTAACATTATTTAAAAATTAAATTATGATTTGTAAATTATTTAATATATTGACATTTAATTTTGATTTATATCTAATCTTTTGGCATTTTGATTTATATCTTTACTTTTGGCATTAAATGTTAATTATAGGTTGGATCTTAACAAATAAAACTATTTAATCAATTTTTGCATTACTCTAAATTAAAAATAAATATTTTTTTAGAAGCGTACCAAGCCGCACTCATGCCTTGCTTTTTAAAAATTTTACCATATCAACGTACTCGTATCGTACTAATACCAATACTCGTACCCATATCCGTACGCGTGCATAGTGGATCAATGACGACAGTGGCATTGGAAGATGATGGTACTGGTGGTAGGTCACAACAATAGCAGTGATCAGTGAACGACGATGGTGGTGGCAGTGTGAGGGTTTTGGAGAAATGTTGTAGAGAGAGAGATGGGGAGAGAGAGAGAGAGGAGGATGAAGGCAAAAGAAGAATATTATGGTTTATTGGTGCATACAAAAAATGTGTAGGACCTATAGGTATTTGAGTTCATTAAATGGGACTGGATAGTAATTATCCCAAAAAGATATTATTTGTTCAAAAACTTACTTATTTATCTATTTGTTCAAATGTAAACAATCTAAGGGTGCAATTTAGATGGGCTTAACCTAAGCATAGTCCAAATTTTTAGAAGGGCTTGGATAACATATTTTTGAATTCAATGCGGGCTTGAACAAACATTTAGAAACTCGAATTAAATTTGGACAAGCTTGCAAAAAGACACTAAACAACTCGAATAATTCAAAACCCAAATTATATATATATATATATATATAAATATATAAAAATAATAAATATACATATAAACTATTAGCCATTGAATAATGTTAAAATAATTTAGATCATTAGATTATATTCAATATATATACATATTATATATACACAAATAACCCAACACAGAATCTTACTCTTTTATTTTCTCACTCAAAAATTGTAAAGATTACCACAATGGTATATTGGTTCTTTAATCAATCAATCAATCTCTCTCTCTCTCTCTCTCTCTCTCTCTCTCTCATTATATAAATTTTTATCTCTGTCTCTCTCTCTTTGTCATCTCTCTCACATTATATAAATTATTCGTGAAAACTTAAGACTTACACAAATTTGTGTTCAACTTACTCATTTTGTGAGATTACTTATGTAAGTTCGTGAAAACTTACGTAATTTTGTGATACGATTGCATACGGTATGCATTGCACAACAGAGCATTTCTCATATCATTAATGATTTTATATTAAAATCTTAATAAAGTTTACTTATAACAAATTAATTAACCTAGTTGCACCAAAAAAATGAATTTATGTACAATTCGGGTCTACTTCGAGTCGAGTTTGAATAGACATCCTCGGGTTACAATTCAAGTTTGGACGGGCCTGGCAATTCTTAGCACCACTCGGGTTGAGTTTAAACAACCTCTCAACCTATTTGAACCCACTCAAGTTGCACCTAAACCTATTTATCTAAATGTCACATATCTGTCCATCACCACCACCAACTACTAACTTTCCAACAATTTTTTCAACCGCTTTTTCCATTGACCTTATCACCAAAAAAGATTAAATTTTGGATCAAATAATATATTGCCCCATAAGTGTGGACTTTCACAAATTAATCCAATAATATATATGTATGAATTAGACCATTCTTTCCAATTTGGATGTAGAAGGAGAAATAATTATATATATATATATATATTCTTATAGCGAAAATACGATATGATTTGTTTCCATTATTTACTTATTTCTATAAATAAATAAAAAATTAAGTTTACATAATTTGATTATAGAATTGAACAACCTACTCATGTCAAAAAGAAAACTAGACAGACTTAAAGATCACTTTTAATTAGGTCAAGAATATAGTTTCCAATAGCATCTACATTGTATTCAAGGTTGTTAAAACGAAGATTTTAGGTACAAACAGTGAGAGGATCTTGAGAATCAAATCGATTATCGTAAGATTTTACATTTAAAAGAGGTAAAAATAAAACTAAGATGATACATATAAAAAATAAGGTAAAAAATTACTAAACCAACTATCCTACTTATAATCCTACACAATCCTACACAATCTTACTCGCAATCTTGCTAGCAATTTAGAATTGTAAGATCATACGATCTAAGTAATGATTTTGATAACCATGATTGTATTTACTCTGCAAATTTATTTTAGTATTCTTGTTTCTCAAGATTTCAAGGTTGAAACGAAGAGTATCCACAATACGAAATCATCTATTTCTACACTATTTTGTATAATACAATTGAGGAATATTCTAGACTTATAGAGGCCTAGGATAATGAACTTTTTTTTCTTTCTTCAAACTTGAAAATAACGAAACAAAGAAAACTTTTTTTTGACAAACTTCTAATAAAATCTTCGAAAGGTTATGATAGCAAATTTTTATAAGAAAAAAGACAAATTAAAAATATGAAATACTTTTCACTGAATTCAATATATTTTTTTTTATTGAAATCAATATATTTTTTTAATACTTTCAGCAATTTTCAATACACGTTTTAGAATAATCCCAGCATTAAACATTGTTCTAAGGAGACTCTTTAGTATTTGCCAATTATATATATTGTGAAAAAGTAGTTAGATGAATATCTTTAATGTAAACAACGTTTGACAATGAAAATTCTTCAATGAAGAGGGACACAGCAATGTTATTGCCATATTATTAATCAATCCTATTTTCATTCACAATCAATACTTCCATGGATGAAAAAGTTACTAACCTGTCAATCTTCGTAAGACAGCAAGTTTGAGATGATAAGAGAGAGCTGTAGAGTGTGGATAGAGGTAAATATTGGGTTCTAGGGTTTTTTTTTTAATTTATCAGAGAGGCTGCTAAAAACCCTATTCAAATTTTGTTATTCAAAACTCTATGGTTTTTTTAATATATGGCAGTTAGTTTTATATCTCTTATTTTTAGGAGTGTTGTTTTTGGATGGGCTCAATCCGAATAATGTGAACCCAATCCAAAAACTTTTAGAATTTAGGCAATATATTTTTGAATTTAGCGTGGATTTAGATAAATTTAGAAATTTGAATTAAATTCGTACAAACATGGATAAAGATATCAAACAACTTGAATAATCACAAGCTGAAATTATATATAAATGTATAAAAAATACATTAAATATACATTAATGATAATAAAATAATTTTGATTGTTACATCATATTCATTATATATATTATTATATTCACAAGTACACAATACAAACACTTATATGTTTATAAAGATTTTATAAATTGGAAAATAAATAAATAAATAGAGGTTTGGTTTATTTTATAAATAAATATAAAAAAACTCAAAACTCTTTTCTTTGAGTTTTTAAAATTTTGTAAATATAAATTCTTATCATTTTTTTTTTTATCATTGAAGCAGCACGTTGGTTGCTCAATTTTTATTTCTCCTTTATCTCTCATATTATATAACTTTTTTTTTTGACATTCTTAATAATTTTATCAAAAAATTATTAATAAAGGTTATTTTTAACAAATTAATCAATCTAGCTGCAAAATAAATAAATAAATAAATAAACTGAATTTATTGGTTATTCCGACCTAACTCAAGTCAGACTTAGACATACAATCTAAAATTTCAAATCAAATTTAGACGGACTTGTGTAACTCTTATCATAACTTAAACTGAGTTTAAACAACATTTATTTTTGTTTCAAATAGGCAATTATAAACATCGCATTTTAACTGTCTATAATGTTTGACACTTCTTTGGGAACGATGCCCAATGATGAACACAAGGGACGAAGTCAGTCATATCTGGTAAATGAAAAGAATAAAATAAAAAATGAATCAAAAAAAAAGTTAAATGAAAAAAATAAAAACTTTAGAAAAATAATAAATGTCATGAAAAATTAGAAAAAAAAAAATCATATCAGAATTTTTTTAATACTTAATTATTATATACAATTTTGAGCTTATACAACTAAGATATTAGTGTAAAATTTATTAGATTGCCACTTCAAGTTATTTTTGTTGGTTGTACTACTAAAAAGGGCGGAGAGATGTTATCCTTTTGTTATTAGTAAGCACACCCCTAGTTTTGACCTAATGAGCTTTCTTTACGTTGAGTTTACCTGACGGGTTAGTCGTTTTTCCTAGAAAAGAACGAGTTGGTGTATGATCTGTATAATTAAAAAAATTACTTAATTAAATTTTATAATCGAAAAAATAAATGATTTTACAAATCAATACCATTATGTAATATATAATTTGAGGTTATGTAATAAATATTGTTGGATGAAATAAGGGTTCATAAAAGTTTTTTAAAATTTTAGAGGAACATTACACATACAAGATAAATTCTTAAAAGTTATAGGGGTGATAGTAAAATTTTAAAAAACTTAGAGGGAACCCCCGTGGCCCTTCCCTCCCTTCCTCTTTGATGAACATGGCAGATGATCCAGAACTTCTGAATTGCCCACTTTCACCAAAAATTGAATGTGTCTGGACATACTTTAGTCTAACCAAACTCCCTAACCTATCTTTTTTCTTTTTTTCTTTTTTTTCACGGGATGTCTAGACTAGCTTAACACGCGTTTCAATTAATTTTTGTTCGCAGTGAGGTGTTGTAGCTACCCAGACTCAAACTGGAGAGCAAATCCTGTTGAACTCCAGAGCCTTACCTAACGGTGGACAAGCCACTGAGCCACAAGCTCGTGATTATCTTTTCTAGAACAATTTGAGCCTTAATGATAGGGTTCATATATTCTTTCAAAACCCCTTTCTCCCCATGGTGATCCCAAAAAACAATTTTGGTTCAATACGACATTTTATGAGAAATTTTTCATGAATTTCAAAATCGATCAACTTCAGTCTCTAGTATTTTTGTATACCTTTACAATGATATAAAGTTCGTCAAAAATCCAATTTTAAACGAAGATTTAGTAGTCGTTTTGAGATTGTTATCAATTTTCCACACAAATAGTATTTTCAAAAAAATTACAAACCAAACTTGTACTAGTCTTTTTTTTTTTTTTTTAAATGGGCTTAAATTTTTTAAAAAGCACTATTTTCAATATATTTGGGAGATCCAAACCCAAAAACCTCATTTTCTAAAGAAGATTGAATGAGAAAAGTAATGAAAGGAGAAGAGAATTGGGAGATCCAAACCCAAAAACCTCATTTTCTAAAGAAGATTGAATGAGAAAAGTAATGAAAGGAGAAGAGAATTTGTATATATATCAACAATATAGTACATCTTTATATACTAAATAAAATGAGGAAATCAAGCCTCTTTCTAAGCCTAAATTATTGTGATAGAGAAGACCTACCTAGTTTAGATATAAACAATCTTTACATTAGTTACAAAGATATCCTTAATACTCTCCCCTCAGGTTGGGAGGTGAAGATTATGAACACCCAACTTGTTTCGTAGCTTTTTGAACTGATCCTTTCCTAGAGTCTTCGTGAATATATCTACTATTTGAAGAAGCGTAGGCACATAAGAAGGTTGGATCATAGCTTGCAATTTTTCACGAACTATATGGCAGTCTATTTCAATATGTTTGGTTTGTTCGTGATAAACAGGATTTGCTGCAATATACAAGGCTGCTTGGTTATTACAGAATAATGAAGCATGAACTCTTTGAGGAACTCGTAGGCCTTGTAATATATAGTGTATCCAAGTTAGTTCCAGGCAAGTGTTTGTCATTGCATGGTACTCTACTTCAAAAGACAATCTAGACACATTAGCTTGCTTCTTAGACTTCCATGAGACGAGTGAATTTCACAGAAAAATGCAATATCCTGTAACTGACTGATCTTCTTGTAGTATGACATCGACCCCAATCTTAGTCACAGAAAGCTCTCAAATCAAGATTGTTGTTGGCCGAGAATGACAAACCTTGACCAGGGGTGCCTTTAATGTACCTAAGAATTCTTATAGATGGATCCTAATGTGGTACTCGTGGTTCATGCATAAATTGACTCAAAGTTTGGATGGGATAAACAATGTTTGGTCTAGTAACGATGAGATAAATCAATCTACCAACTAACCTCCTGTATTTAGTTGGATCTTTCAACAATGCTCCATCAGTCGGAGTTAGAGTCAAGTTTTTTGTTCCATTGGAAAAGATTATGGTCATGCTCCAAAAAGTCCCGAATCCTATAAGATGTCGAGTGCATACTTGTGTTGTGACATAAAGATTCCCTGATTTGATCATGCGAACTCTATGGCGAGAAAGTATTTTAAATCTCCAAGGTCTTTGATGCGGAAGCATTTAAGAAGGAAAGATTTGAGTCGTTCCATCTCTTGGATATCATTACCTGTGATAAGTATGTCATCAACATAAATGAGAACAACTATAAATGAAGTACCTTAGACCTTGGTGAACAAAGAATAATCAACCTTTGATTGATGGTAGCGAGCTTGCTGAATAGTGTTCAAGAAAGTGGAAAACCAAGTGCGGGATGCTTGTTGGAGCCCATATAAAGATTTCTTGAGCTGACGTAAAAGATGCTCCCCTTGTTGGTGAAGACTAGGAGGACGTTCCATGTAGACCTCTTCATCGAGAGCACCATACAAAAATGGATTTTGAATGATGAATGAACCAATCGCAGGCAACAGCAACGATAAGGAGGCAACACAGAGTTGTATGTTTGGCAGTTAGGGAGAAAGTTTCCTGATCATCAACACCCTCGATCTAGGAGTAACCTTTGGCAACCGCATTGGCTTTATGACGTTCAAGAGAGCCATCAGATTTGTACTTAAGCTTAAAAACCCATTTGGAACCGATAGGTTTATGTCCAGCTGGGAGAGGAACTAAATCCCATATGTCCATTTGCTGTAAAGCGTCTAACTCCATCTGCATAGCCTGTCACCAATGGGGATCAAGGATAGCTTGGGAATAGGTGGTAGGTTCAGATGGGCTGGTAATGTTAGCTAAAAAGGAATAGTGGGCAGAAGAAAAACGGGAGTAGAAAAGGAAATGAGACAAGGGATAGCGCATACCTTTGGTAGAAGGAAGAGGGAAGGAAGAATGAGGGACCTAGTAGGACAAATGATAGTCTTTAGTCCAGGACGGAGGGTGTGTGATATAGGTAGAGTGGCGAATGGAAGAAACAACAGTGTTGGTATTAGGTGTGGAGGCTGCAGAGGGAGAAGAAGCTGGTGGTGAGGGTAGGGTGAGGGATGGGACAGGGTCAATATGGGGTAGGGAGGTGAAAGTAGGGTCACCATGTGGTGGAATGAACTTTTCATAAGTGAGAGAGGGGTCTATAGTGGGTTCAACAGGTGTAGGAGGAGGAAAAGGGGTGTAGTGCGAAGGTTAGGAGAAAGGAAAAATGGTTTCATAAAATTTGACATCACGGCTGACCAAAAATTTGTTGGTGTCCAAATTGTAAAGTTTAGAACCCTTCTAACCTACTGGATAGCCAACAAAAATGCACCAACGGGCTCATGGAGCAAACTTATTGGTGGGATGAATATTAGTGGCGTAACTAAGGCTCCCAAAAACGCTTAAATGAGCGAGGGAAGGCAAACATTTGTAAAGGATTTCGAAAGGGGATTTTTTTGAAAGTAGAGGTGAAGAAAGACAATTGATAAGATAAACAACAGTAAGGACACAATCACCCCCAGAAGGGTAGGGGGACGTTACAGTGAAAACGCAGGGCACGCGCGACTGTGAAAATATGACGGTGTTTACGTTCAGCGACCCCGTTCTATTGTGGAGTTATGATGCAAGTGCGCTGAAGTTCAATGCCAGTGTTTTGAAAGAAACTTCTCATAGAGAGTATTTCAGATCCATTATCAACTCGGATAGTTTTAACTATGGCCTGGAATTGAGTTTTGGAAAAGGTGATAAAGCATTGTAAAAGATGTTGAGTCTCAGATTTGTGGGCCATTAAAAATACCCATGTACATCTACTAAAATCATCCACAATAGTAATAAAGAAACGTGCCCCAAAATATGTAAGAATTCTATATGGACCCCAAAGATCACAACGTAATAGATCAAAAGGTGCCTCAATTGTTATTGAGCTTATGGGAAATGGTAATCTAGTCTGCTTGGCCAGAGGATAGATATGACAATGATCATTACAAGAAATATTGCTAGAACATAGTGAATGAGCTACAAGTTTGAGGCAAGATAGTAAGGGGTGTCCAAGGCGCAGATGCCACAAAGTGGAAGTGTGGGAAACTTGATGGAAGACAAGAGTCCTCTGCAAAGGTGACATATGATAAAGACCACCATGTTGTCTACCTAAACCAATCATCTTCCCCGAAGCCAAGTCTTGCAAAACGCAGAAGGTGGGAAAGAAAATGGCACAACAATTTTGGGAATTAGTGATTTTGCTGGTGGACATAAGATTTAAATAAAAATATGGAACACATACAACATTGTCTAACGTGATGTCAAAGTTAAAGGAGATGGTGCCAATGCATGTGATTGGAATAGAAGAGCCAGTGGACAAATTAACAATTGGTATGGAAGGCTGTGTAATAGTAGTGAAAGATGTGTGGATCAGATGAAATATGATATGTGGCTTTGCTATCCATAATCCATGGCTTAGTATATGTAGAGTTCATTGAAATATCGGAAAAAAAAGTCAAACTTGCAGCATTTGCATAGGTGTGGCCATTACCCGGAAGAAGTGTGGAAAGAGCATGGGTCAACTGTTGAATTTATTCTATAAAAAGAGCACTCAAAGGATTTGATAATTGTGAATTAGGTGGTGGGGAGACCAACCCATTGTTCTATTGTAAGTGCTGTGAAAAAGGGCCTGACATCCGTGATGAGGTGTCGGCTACATGTGCCATAGAACAAGGAGATATTCCTTGAGGGGTATGTTGTGAGGGACCTCTAGAACTTTGTTTGTTGTCGTGTGATCCATTGGCAGTAAGCACCCAAGTGCCATTTTTAATGTGACAATGATCTTCAGTGTGGCCTCCTTTGTCACAAAATTTGCAATGATATTTCAAGGTTCGGCAAGTGGTGGTGATATGACCATCTCTATTGTAATGGCTGTAGTGTTTGCTGGGGTCATAAGAAGATCTGAAATATCGACCTTGGGCTACAGCTGCGAGAGAAAATTGTTGCTAATTGTTGACAGAGGATTGGTGCTGATTGTCAAATGACAATTGACACTGTTGCTCATGGTTGGTGATGAAGGAATAGGTTCGATGAACATTGGGCAATGGTGTCATCATGAGGATACTGGATCGAACAGTGTCATGAATGTCACTAAGCCCCATGAGAAATTCCATCATGAGCTATTTGTCTCACTGCTCAATATGTTCCTTTGCCTGGTTACAAGTAAAAGGATCTTCATATGCATCAAGTTGAGTCCAAAGATCTTTGAGCTCGATGAAATAAGCAAAAACTGTTTTGATGCCTTATGTCAAAGAAGCAATTTTCTTTTGGATCTGATATATCATGGGCACATTCTGTTGTGAAAATTGGTGCTTGAATTCATCCCATACCTGATGAGCATTATAGACATGAACGACACCTTTGCCAAGATAGAGTTCAACAGCATATGAGATCCATGATAGAATCATGCTGTTGCATTGATTCCATTGAGCATATTTCGGTGAGTCATCAATTTCGAAAGGAGCTGTAAGAGTGTCATTGATGAAGCCAAGTTTGTTTTTGGCTCGAAGGGCATGAATCATGGACTTGCTCCATGACGAGTAATTTGCACCGTTTAATTTTTCGGAAACAAGCACAAGGCCAGGGTGATTTGAAAGATTGAGGTAGTATGGATCAAGAGTAGGGTTATTGGGCAGTGAAGTGGTGTCGCCTATCATGAATGGTTGAAGGTGCTGGTAGGGTTGTAAAGAAGAATGTTTGGTAATCAGGCTTTAAGTTCTTGCTTTGATACCATCTAAAGAAGATTGAATGAGAAAAGTAATAAAATGAGAAGAGAATTTGTATATATATCAATGATACAATACATCTTTATTTACTAAATACAATGAGGAAATTAAGCCTCTTTCTAAGCCTAAATTACCGTGATAGAGAAGACCTACCCAGTTTAGATATACACCTTCCTAGTTCAGATATACACAATCTTTACATTAGTTACAGAGATATCCTTAATAATTTTGAATTCAAAAACTCGTAGAAATCTCGTCAAAATTAAAATAATAATAATAATAATAATAACGCAAACCCAACTCCTAATCATCGAACCAACAACCATTGGGATCAAGTAGGTAATTTGATGGCAAGTGTGGCCATCTACAAGAGCTAGATCAGCTCTCATGTTGTTTTGTTGTTGTGCTGCATTTTTCCATTTTGCCCTCCACTTGTATGACAATTGGAACCTTAATCGATTTTCACAAGTCCCATATTATTTTTTGAGCTTTCAAACCCCATTTTTCATTTTTCCCTTCAATTGTCCTTCCACTATTGGATTGGTCGTATCATCATTGATCTTTTCCCATTGATCTTAGGGTCAGTGTATCCAGGATTGTTGGGCAGTGTCAAAAGTGTGAGTACGAATCTCCATCAAGATTGTTAAAATCTGAATTTTACGTTGGATCGTTGGAGGTGTTTATCGGATCAAATCATAGAATCAGATCGAGAATCGTAAGATCCTACCGAAAAAGACAAATTACATAATAATTTAATTTAAATAAATATTTCTTAAAAAGTATATATAAAATGAGCCTATATTCTATTAAAAAGAAGTAAAAATATTGTGAAAAATATAATACTCCATGTAAAATATACATATTATATTATACAATAGAAAACTCTATGGTAAAAGTCTTGTATTTCATCAAAAAAGAAGGTGAATATAACAAAATATTTTACAATCTACAATAATGCATAAAAAGTGAAGAAAAAATATTTAACAAAGTTGGATACAAAAATAAATTAAGAACTCAAAAGAGTGACTTAACCGAATGATAAGGTTTGTGGTTGGCATCCCTGTTGAAGCAAATTCGAGTCACAAAAATAATCTCTCCAAAAATTGGTATAAAACTTCAATCATCTTGCCCTCCTTAACCTCCACTAAAGCTAAGTTTATTTTTCTGACTAGTTAGTTTTTTTAAATTACCGCAATATTTTAATATTTATTTCCGAGTTTTTTTTCTTAGTCTATTTGATTTAATACTACTTAATTTTTACTATTTATTTTGACCACATAAATTGGTATTTAGACAACAAATATAAAATTTACAATAAAATGTCCTACAATACAAAACAAGGCTTGTAAATTAGATCAGATAGGATTGGATTCGTATCGAGATTCCATGATCTTATAAAATCTCATTACCAGGATCGAAAGATCCTAACCATAAGGAATTTTTTACACGATTCGGATAGATTGTGCCCAAATGAATCGTAAGATCGTAAGATCCAAATCAAGATTCTAATAACAATGATCCCCACATGTGTGCGAGTCCACAACTTACTGTTATATGATTGAGTGATTCTACTATATAGCACCACCTAAGGATCGTTGGGTTGTTTCTCGGTTTCTATATAGTTAGTTTAGTTTTTGTATATATTTGTTGTTTATGTTTTCTGTGCCTATGTGTGTGTTAGATTTGTCATGCTTAGTTTGTTTTTTTTGTTTGTTATAATGCCCAGGATGAAGCTACCTTTGGTTTGGTGATTTGCATTGTCCTAAGTGTGAATCGGTAGCATGATTGCATCATTGTTGGTCTAGTCATGTTAATTTTTGTGTTTCATTATCTTAATTAAACGAATTAAAATATTTTTTAGTTGTTTAGTTGATTCGTTTTTGTTTTATTCTTGATGAGAGCATGTTGTAAAAATAGTTGTAGAATTTCCTTCTAGTAACTTGTCAATTATTAGGGCTCACTTAATTTTTAAAGTAGAGATTGGTTTGTTATTGCTAGTTGAGTGCTGGGAGAGGGCCTGAGGTACTAGACAGTATTGGTGTTGTGAGTTTGAAATGCTGCAGTTAATCAATATGTTTTTTGATTGATTCAGGGCGCAGCGAAGCCAAATTCAATCAAGGCAAGGGTGTAGGGTTATAAATGAATAGAGTCGTTTGTGAATGGGTTCGAACTCGGCTCGATAAAAGCTCATTTGAATTCGGTTCATTAAATTTTTTTTTTTCCATTCGAGCTCGAGCTCAAGTTTGAACTCATTAAATTTCTAATAAACAAGCCCAAACATTATGAAATCTTGTATTTTTGAGGTATTAGTATTTTAGTGAAAGATATTGGTTGTAGTTTGGTGGGGAGATTTTTAAATGAGAACCTAACTCATTTTCTCTATTTATTTTATCTCTTTTTATCTCCACCTCATTATTATTCATCTCATTTGTTTTCTAATTTTTCTTATATTATTCTTGGGCACCAGGTAAATTTTTTTTATTATTTTTTTATGATTTCCTTACTTACCAAGTAATCTTTTATTTTTTTTTTTAATTTCTTTAATTTTCCTTTCTCTCAAAGTAAACTCATTTTTCTTGCCCATCTAGTAAAGTTTCTTTTCTTTTGCCCCAAGTCTTCCTTTTCTTTTGTCCCAAGTATTCTTGCCTATAAATTGAGCTCATCTCTCAACTATTTCTATCATTCTTCTTCTTCTTTCATCCTTTTGTTTTTGTGTCATCTCTCTCCATTTGTTATATAGATTTAGTGTAACACCCTAATTTTTATACCCAAATGATAATACGATAACCATGGTTCTTTAAAGTAAAACTGAAAATAAATCCCCTCACTTGCATTACATGATACAAACAGTCTTCAGGTGATAATACATTCACTTCAAATCAAAATAACATAAACAAATAGATACCCCCAAGGGCTTACAAGTGTCCAAGGCTTAGGCCTAGTTACACAAAATGGTTATTCAAACCCACACAAATACAGCCTTTGGCTAACAAACAGAGTTACAGCAAAATGAGAATCTTGTACTCTCAACACATATTTCCTCGCCTTTACTTAGGCGGGATTACCACATCTTTTCCTACACAAAAATCTCATAGGGTGAGCATAAAGCCCAGTAGGAAATCCTTAACAAAGTATATACATTTTATACAAGTCTAAAGAGATGAAATGCACATGTCATGCTATGCTCTTTTTTGAAAGTAAATCACATTTTCATCTTTTGAAAACCATCATGCTCAGTGATGTCATTCAATTTTATTCGTTCAAAACTTAACAATTTATTTCACGGGTGGTAAATACGACTCTGGTAATCCCTAGGTCGGTGTCTACAAGTAGACTATACAAGTACTACCAAATTGTCATTTTTACCGGTATTAACCGGAAGGCTCGACACCTATCCGCGCGGGTTTTCGGTCTTTCACCCCGGACTCTCAGGCCAACTTATTCAATATCATCTACACCACCTATCAAGACTTACTAACGTATTTATCTCAAAACCATTCCATGAAAACTTGTTTCTCAACATTCTTTTCTCAATGCAAGTTTTCAAATTAATTTTTAAAGTTTAATGTAATCAAATGAATTGATATGTCAATTTCACAAGATGAATATAAATACTTTTATTCTGATTCATCATCGGAATAACACAATTCCCTCTTCTTAAGTATTCTCAACAATTAGTCATTTCAAGACTATTTCAATGTTTTAAACAATAATTTTCAAAATGAACAACAATTTTCATATTCCATGAAATTTATCATTTATATAAATATAAATAAGGAATTTTCCAAATATTCATTTATTTTGACACACAAAATAAATATAACAATATCATTCATGAATTTTCAATTTCTTTTAAAAATCTCTAATTTCTAGGTTTTCTCACCAATACTATACAACTCAAATTTTTTGAAAGAAAACTTTCCAAAATCATATTTTCTTCAATCAACGAAGATCAAAACTCATAAGATCATTTTAAAAGAATAAGAGACAAACGCACTTTCAAAATCGCTCAACTTCTTGAATCAACAATCAATTTTCAAAGTTATCGAAGGATTATTTCGAAAATCATCTAGATCTTGTAAATATATATATAACTCTAAGAAAATCCCTACCTCAAGTATTAAAGAAGAATTGAGATGAAACTCCAAAATCAACGATGCTTAAACTCGATCTCCACCGCACATAACGAAACCCTCGAGATGATAACCAACTTTGATGAAAAACTTAGGTCTAAATCCCAATGGATTTACAGAAATCAAAGAGAGAAGATGACTTCTAGAGAGAAAAGCTTTAGATCTGAAATTCTGGATAGTTTTATAAAGAGAAAGAGAACTGAAAAAGTAATCTGAAACATCAGATTCACGAATTGATATAACAGGGTCCGCTTGAGTATGAAAATCCCCACTCGAGCGTCAGACATAGCCTCTCGCTTGAGCGCGGAAAGCTCTGCTCGAGCGTCGAATACACTTTTTCAGTACTTTTGTAGGCATGTCAAACTTTTGGAACCAAACATTCTCTGCTCGAGCATATAAACGGCCGCTCGAGCGAACAAGCAATTTCGAATGCATTTTGCATTTTTGCTTTGGGGGCGCTGCCCCTCGTCCCTGCCTGGGCGCTGCCCCGGACCCGCCAAGGGGTGCTGTCCCTTAGACCCCCGCGAGCTGACCGGGCAACTCGATCCCCGACCTACTTACCGAAGTGGCAAAACATGAAAGAATTTACTTCTGATACAACTCTGCAAAGCACAATTCGAGTTAGATTCACTTCTAAAGGTTTGGAGACATTACTTGTTCCAAATACACCGCTACAACCCGATAAACAAAGTAAGGGGAATATAGGGAAACTAAGACACGTAACACTGTTCAAAATCATACCAACCCAAGTCCGGAACACCACACAGAGACGGGTCAAAACTAGGATCGCTACATTGAGAGTTTAGATTAAGAGTGCTTAGAGTGATAGTAAGCATTTTCATATAGGAGAAGAGTTGTAGATTTTGTGAAACCTTATATACCTTATGGCTTAGAATTTGGAGATACATAGAGAAATATCGAGATTCGAGTATTGGCAATGGAAGAGATTGATTTGAGGTAATTCGGGTGGTATATAATATGATTTCTTTAAATTTCTTTGCAAAGAGTTTATTTTAATTACTTCCAATTTGTAATCCTCTTGATTGTTGTTATCATTTGATAAATCCTATGAAATCATTATCTGTTGACACGTTTGAGTACTCTGGTCATTTGATAAATTCTATAAAGTTATTCTGTGTAGTCAGTGTTGATTTGTCTTCCTAAATGACGTGGAAATGCTCCATACATGGATGGAGTGGACCTTGCCAATAGCTTGGACCAATAGCCTGGATAAGTGATTGTGCTTGGGTGAGGTGGGTCATTGGTCATGTACCGAGTAGGACCGGGTATTTGGTCTTGGATAAATTATCACATGTCGAGTTGACTTGTTTGTGCAATTTGGTAAATTGCTTGATTATAGAATCTTATCGATTGTGTAACTGTTGGATCCCTATTGATTTATTCTCTGTCCGAGCCTTGCTATTTCTGTTGTATTGTATACTTCTCGAATTAATTTATTTTTCAGGTGCAGAGGAATTTAGTAGAAATCAGATTTGAAGTTCTAAAGAGATTATTTGAGTTGGAGATTTTTGGGGCCACATCTATATATTATTTTTGAAGATTTGTATAATTTATATTTTGGAGACATTTGTGTTAATTATTTATGAAGATGATTTGTGTATTTGAGATTATGAGTTATCTGCAATTATAAATTTGAGGTTGATTTGATTTATTCTCAGTCCGAAAGTTGAGGCGTTACAAACATTCTAAAGCTCGGCTCGTTAGCTGCCTCATTTAATATTTATTATTTATATATTAAATAATGTAAAAATATGTATAAAAAATAAGATAAATATGTAATTTATATATTTAAAAAATATAAATGTAAATAATAGTTAACTATAGATAATACATTTATATAATAGTGATAGTAGTATTATTATTTTGATAAAATGTTGACTTTTTTTTTAGAATGTTTATATATATTGTATATATAATTTTATAATTAAAATTTTAATTGTAACTTTAGTCTCATATGCAAGTGTGAATTTATAAATTTTTTAGCTTATTAAGGCTCGTGAACAGGTTCGAGCTCGAGTCAAACCTAAGCCAACTCGACTCGAGTTTGGTTCGTTAAATTTTTATTGAGCTTGAGTTTGCGCTTGTTAAAATCTTAATAAACAAACTCAAACATACTAAAATTTTGCTCGAGTCGGTTTGTTTGCAACCCTACAAGGGGGGCTTACTTTTCCTGACGCTGAGTTATCCTATTCAAATTTAGCGAACTCTGTCCTTAGGCCAGCTCTATTGTTTCTTCTGGCCTTGTTTAAACAAATATGCTCAATTTATATACATACAATTGTCAAGACATATATATTGTGATAATCTTACATTAAGTTAGTGAGTTTTTCTTTTTGAAATATTTAAATCTTGGAATAGATCATGGCAAATTTAAATTATGTGTCAATTTTAAATTTAAATTAATAGATTTCTTTTCATATTTAGTGGCTTCAAATTTGAATTTTAAAATAAATTAGTATACTTTTCACTTGAAAGTCATAACTCAAGCCATATTATTATTATTTATTATTATTATTATTTGACTTCAATGAGGCTAGCCAATAAAAACAAAAATTTAATTATCTAAAATCAAAAAATTAAAAATTTTAGAATTACAATTTAGTGCTCTTAGAAGACTTTTTATTAAAAATCCTATTTTTCTTAATATATATAGATATAGATGTGTTATCATTCTATTAGTTTAGTTTAATAAATCTTACTAATATTTGTTGTCAAGACAATGATGACACGTAATATGATAAATAAAATATTGGGTTAAATTCATTTTATCTCCTTATGGATTGGGTTGGAGCACTTTATCCCTCTATCATTCAAATATAGTTAGAAAGTCCTTATGTGATTTTGGACTAAAGTACTACCGTTAGTTTTTCCATCCAAACTAATGGAATGTATAATACACATACTATTTTTTAGAGTGTGTTTGTTTTCAAAAATTTTAAATGAAATTAATACAACAAAGGACAACTTTACTCTCATTTTCTCCAAACATAAAATTAAATTAATATGTTAATTAAAATAAAATAAATAAAAATAAAATATAATAAAGAATTAATCTAAACTATAAAATATAATTAATAATTGATTTAATATAATTAAATAAAATAAACAATAACTAAGAATTGATCTAAAATGTAATTAAATTAAAACTAGATTAACATGTTAGAAATTATAATAAATAATTAAGAATTTTTTATTTAATTGTGATATAAAATATAATTAAATTAAAATTAGATTAAAATGTTAGTAATTACAATAAATAGTTAAATATTTAGGATTAATTGTGATCTAAAATATAATTCAATTAAAATTAGAATTAGAATAAAAATTTAAGAATTACAATGAATAATTAATAATTTATAATTAATTGTGATTTAATATAATTAATACTAGACGTTATAAATTACGTGTATGAGAGATGAGAGGAGAAAAATATAAGGTTCAAGGGTCTTGTAGTCATTTCATATATATAGTTAACGGTATTAGCGGATGTATTTTAGTCCAAAATTGCATAGAGAGCATATGGCTATATTTAAAAGACAGGAGGGTAAAGTGCTATCAAGTCATATCACAAAGAAGTAAAATAAATTTTGCCCAAAAATATTATATATATATATATATATATTTGATCGGCAAAACAAATCTTTATTGATGGAAACATACGAAGTATGAATGAGTACATCAATAAAGAGGAGCTTGGAGCTAGCAAAAGCTCCAAGCTCCAGTTTGTGAGAGACCAACAACAAACAAAGAAAGCAAAACCAGAAAAAACAAGGGCTTCCACATGAGCCAACAGCAGCAGAGCAAAAATGGCTACCACATGATCCTCCAGCAGAACAAAATCAGCAAAAACAGATAGATAGCAGACAAAAAACATGTACTGCACTGTAGCCCTTCAAGACATTCTACACAACCATGAACTCCCAACAACAAAGTAAACAGAGCAAGGGCAGAGAGAAACCAGATAGAAATCAGCACAAACCATGAACTGCACTGCAGATAGCACAGAAAAACCATGAATTGCACTGCAGCCCTTCAAGTCCTTAGGTATTCAACCAAACACACCCAGTTCCTGCACTTCTGCAACTGATGGTATATGCATTACTCTCAACCTTCATGACTTTTGAATCTGCACATCATCAATCAAGAAAAGGTATTCAACCAAACCAGGAAATCACCAAAAATATTGTTACAGCATACTAACAGGTATTCACCACTTTTGAATCTGCACATCATCAAACAAGAACAAAGTGGCTTCTTCACAAGCTAGCAAAAACAGAGATGCCTTGACTTAACCTATCAAAACTCCACCCAACTCAATACAACAGAGCTCCTCCAAAGCCCAATCTGATCTGCCTTAAATTATAGATGAAATCATTGGTTGAAAAATGGAACTCTTTCAGATATGGATTCAGCCACAGAGCAATCCTAGTTTTAATCAATTCACACAACTCCATCAAATTTGTGTTAACTACCTTAAACACATATTCATTTCTAAGTTTCCAAATTGACCACAGCACAATCAGTGGGATAACACTCCAAATCTTTCTTTCCAGCCTTTTCATCTTTCCTCCAGTCCACCATAACAGTAGTTGATCCACCGAGCCTGGTAATGCCCCTTGAGTCCCCCACCAATTCAATATATCAGTCCATACACTCCACACAAAAGGACAACAGATTAAAACATGGTTCACTGACTCATAATCAGCCTTTGAAAAACACACACAGACCAACCCCATTTCCAGACAGGACACCAATTCTTTGTAAAAACTCAACAGTCTTGATTCTATTTTTCTAAACTAACCACCCAAATACTTGAACTTTAGAGGGGACAAAATTAAGCCACACCAACTTAGTAATTGGAAGAGTTGGGCCACTATTACAGGCAGCAGAACTATACAAAGAGGCTACAGAAAACTGACCTGAAGATGATGTTGTCCAAACAGGCCTATCTACTTGATCAGACCTCACTGCAGGTCTTACTTCTAATTGATACAGGAGATTTTGAAGCTCCACCTCCTCCCACTCATACAACACTCTTCTGAATGATAGATTCCAACCTCCTAGAGAATCTTTCCTATCATAGATATCCCTCAGAGTATCACTTTTCTCTAGGGACAATCTATATAGACTTGGGAATTCATCTTTCAAACAAAGCTGTTGACACCATCTGTCAGCCCAAAAGCTAATCCTTCTGCTATCCCCAACTATCAATTGAAAATTGTTCACAAAAACTTCTTGGAGATTGTTTCTATGTTCATCAAAAACTGTGGTGCCTTTCCACATATTTGACTAGTTATTTCCAAGCATAGAGGAAGGCAGCCAACTTGCATTCTTTAGCTTATACCTGCCGCATATAACTCTGTTCCACAAAGCTTCACTTTCACACCTAAACCTCCACCACCATTTTAGTAATAAGCAAAAGTTAACCTCTCTCACCCTCCTAATGCCTAACCCTCCTTGTTTCACACTTTTGCAAAGCTCCCTCCATCTAACCATATGGATTTTCTTCTTAATTTTTGGTCCTCCCCACATAAATATAGCTTAGAGCCTCTCAACTTCTTTAGCAACCCCTTCAGGCATTCTGAAAAGTGACAGGTAGTACACTGGCAGTGAAGATAGGATAGCTTTAACAAGTGTTAATCTCCTAGCAAAAGACAACAACTTCATTTTCCATCCAACCAGCCTACATCTAATTTTATCCAAGATAGGCTTCCATGTAGCTTTCTTCTTTAGATTAGCCCCTAGAGGTAACCCAAGGTAGCTGATTGGTAGTGCCTTCACTTTGCAATTCAAGATTGAGGCAAAAGCAACCATATTTTCATCTGGAACCCCCACACCACACAAAACACTCTTATGGTAATTAATTCGTAGCCTAGATAGAACCTCAAAGCATCTAAGCACCCTTTTCAAGTTCTTCACATCATTAACCTCTGCTGCACAGAATAGTAAAGAATCATCCACAAACAGAATATGAGATAATATAACACCATTTGAGCCAACCTTCACTCCTTGGACCAGGCCTAGAGCTTGAGCTCTGGACAATAAACACATGTAGCCCTTCTGCAACTAAATTAAACAGGAAAGGGAACAAAGGGTCACCTTGTCTTAAACCCTTTTGTGGACTGAACTCTTTAGTTGGAGACCCATTAACAAGCACTGATATTCTAGCAGATGTTACACATTCCTTGATCCAATTGATCCATTTATTTCCAAACCCAAATTAAGACATCATATAGAATAAGAAACCCCAATTAATGGAATCATATACCTTATCAAAGTCCAGCTTAATAATTAGCCCCTTCTTCTTTGCCTTCTTCCACCTATCTACTACCTCATTTGCAATTAACACACCATCTAAAATGTTCCTTCCACTTAGAAATGTTGTCTGGGTTTCACTAATTATGTGTGGCATCACTTCTTTCAATCTATGAGATAGCAACTTTGCTAAGATCTTATATATTGACCCTACCAAGCTTATAGGCCTATAATCAGTTAGCCCTTTAGGATTCTCCTTCTTTGGTATAAGGGTTATAAAGAAGCTATTGATACCCTTAACCAACCTTCCATTCTTATGGAATTCATTCAAAAAGTTTATCACATCACACCTCATCACTTTCCAGAATTTTTGAAAACATCCCATATTAAAACCATCTGACCCTGGTGCTTTGTTCCCATCACAAGTCATCACTACATCTTTAATCTCAGCCTCTGAAAACATTGCTTCCAGTTTGTCAAAACCACAACTTCCTTGTACTGAGTTAAAACTCTCTCATAATTGTGGCCTTCCTCCCTAGTCTTCAGTAAAATGACTCTTGAAATGTTCAAACACTTTCCTCTTCATTTGAGTAGGTTCCTCATATACCACCTCACCCTCTGAAATAGAATTTATCTCATTCCTTACTTGCCTATACTTAGTCATCACATGAAAGAATCTAGTGTTCTTGTCACCCTTTAAAGCCCAATTCATCCTTGACTTTTGGATCCATATTCTCTCCACCATCTTGCTCAACCTCCACACATCTTCCCTAACCTCCCTTCTTCTTGCTTTTTCTGAATTATCAAGCTCTCTAACCTCAACAACAAGATCAAACTTATGTAGTTCAGCTTTTGCTGCTTCTAGGTTAGTGATTGTATTCCCGAACACCTCCACATTCCATTTTTTAAGACCAACTTTCAATGTTTTTAGCTTTTGTAGAAGAATAAAGCCAGCCCATCCCACTATATGAGCCTCCTTCCAGCAACTCTTCCAGAAAGCTTTGAAGGCTTTATGTAGGAACCATGCATTTTGTACCCTGAAAGGTTTGGGCCCCCAGTCCCGGCCATCCTCCTTCACTAGGAGAGGACTATGATCAGAGAGTAGCCTAGGCAGACCCCATAACTTCAAGTTAAATACCTCAAGCCACTTTGGATCTACTAATACTCTATCAATTTGACTCCACTTTTCACCTTCTTTTGAGTTACACCATGTAAACTTTCTACCACACAATGGTAGGTCAGACACTTCACAACTTTCAATGAACTCATTAAACTCCCTCATCCCTTGTCTCTTCTAGAGCACCCTTTTCCTTTCACCAATGTTCCTTATTTCATTAAAATCCCCACCCAAGCACCAAGGTTTAGGAAAATCCTTCTTTAATTTGACTAAGCTATTCCAAAGTGTTTTGAAATTAGTAAAAAATGGGTTGTGCTCTTTCCCTTCCTTTTTTTTTTTTTTCGTGGTACCTTAAGACCACTTGTTAGCAAGTGTTTATATATATGGTATGACAATGTGATATTATTGAGTTCATTGTCATCACATTGATTTTTTGTGATTTACTAAGCAGTAGTGGTATGACAATGTGATGGTGGGGAGTGTTTTTGGTAGTGGCTAGAGTAGCTTTTTGGAAGGAAGAAGCCATTAGAATAGAGTGAGAACAATGGTTGGAAGTTTTTGAAAAATCTCGTTGGAAAATGTTAGTTAGTGAGCCTTCGCTGACTAATATAGACACACATTTGGTTCAACTATAAGGTTCAAATACCTTCTTGATATCCCTGAAGAAGAAATAAAGGAAACTATTCCTTAGAAAGCGAGAATGATTGAGGAAGGCTTGCATGAGATTCTAGAAATCTATTGAACCAATTCAAACCATCCCAAGACCAAAATAGAGTGTTTGTCCTAGAAAATAGACTACTAGAAGCTTGTTGGCGTGCATTTGTATGAGATTCTAGAAATCTATTGAACCAATTCAAACCATCCCAAGACCAAAATTGTCACGACCCCAACCTGCCCCTAGTAGGCTGGGTGCCGAGATGGCCAGTAATCCGTAATTACCAAAGGCCGGCTTACAAAATTTCACACACATCAGAGTAATCATAGGGGCTCACATATGCGGAAGCGAATAAACTAAATACAAATGGTCCTTGAGAGTCAGGCATAGATCAAATGTAAATGCATACATAATGTAATCGCACCTCGGCAGATAACCAAACAAATACAAGTTACACCCTAATCAAAAGGCTTCCCAGCCGTCATTTACAAATACAGCGGTTACCAACAAAGAAGCATGATTTTCAAAAATCTGCCGAAGTACCACTTATGCCGAGGTAACCACAAAACAACGATGTAAGCAAGTCAAGTCGGCATAACAAAAATCCCAAAACAAAAGTACAAATACTTCTAGGCGTCATGTCCGGCCTCATCACCTACATATATATAGAGAGGGTGAGCTTGGAAACTCGATGAATGGTACTAGAAATAAAGGTTTGCATGAATAATAGCCGAGTCTGCCAAAACAAAGCATATCAAAACCATTCAAACAATAGCGAGGTTCTGCCAGCAAAGAATATCAAGTTGTACCAAAACAAGAGATGAACCGTATTCATCTCACAAATCTTACTGCACAAAGCAATACAGAGATTAAACAAGTGGTAGCCGAGGTTCCTTCCAAAGCAAAACACATCAAGTTGTATCGAATCAAGTGATGAACCGTATTCATCCAACAAGTCTTACAAGCCAAAACATTTGCCGAGATAGCACAAGTAGTAGCGAGGTAATCTTCAAGACAAAACATATCAAGCTTATATGACTTAGGCCCATGACCCTTTTTCACCGAAGTTTGTGACTTAGGCAGTAGCCCTTTTTCACCAAGTGGTGCTACAAAAGTTTAAAGTCCTCTAGCACAAGGGACTTGTGTTACTTAGGCAGAGTCTGCTTTAACATTTATCTTAGCAAGATAGGACCGTATCCTTTTAACAAGATGTCTTGCGAAGTTTAGAGTCCTCCAAAGACAAGGGACTTTCCAAAGAAAGGACCGTATCCTTTTAACAAGATGTCTGCGAAAGTTTAGAGTCCTCCAAAGGTAAGGGACTTTCCAAAGAAAGGACCGTATCCTTTTAACAAGATGTCTTTGCGAAAGTTTAGAGTCCTCCAAAGACAAGGGACTTTCCAAAGAAAACCAAACAAAGCTCAACTCATTACAAGGACATCATCAAGACGAAGTTCATACTTACCTTTTCATCTAGTCTTTGCTAAAGTTTAGAGTCCTCCAAAGACAGGACTTTCAAGTATACCATCAAAACAAGCTCATATACAAAACATCAAAATAGGCTGATCATTCATGCTTAGCAGATACTTTTACCAAAGCGAAACAAGCAAGATTTATCAAAAGCTTTATAACATAGCTTTATTAAAAGCACCACTCACCTCGGTCTTCAGGTGTAGGCTCAAGCAAAGATCAAAGTCCTACAATCACATAGCAAACCATACTCTCAAAACGAGCTTCACATACATGCAAGGAATCAAAACATTATTTCCCATCACAGGAAGTGCACTGGTACCATCCAGGTCTAGCCGAGGTCCTACACCCCCCCGCCGAGGTGTGGACCCGAAAGCCAAAACAAGGCAAAGTTAGGAAAACCTGAGTTTCCTTTCAAAGGGCACGAAGAACAAGATCATGCATGCTGAAATCCAACTCACACATACGAAATCTGGGGTTTTCATGCTAAGAGTTCAAAAACGTGGACTAAGGTATTCATTCGAGAAAATTATGCAAGAACAAACACAAAACATGATTCTTGTTCCAAACTTTGATCAAAACAAGGTTCTCCTTTAAGAACACAAGAACAACATTTTCTCTTTCAAAACCAAGTTCAAATCAATGCATGACATGCAAAAGCAGATCCAATCATGCAATGCATCTAGATGATCAATAAGAACAATCGATGTAGAACAAGAATCTAACCTCAAAAGCTGAAATCAACGGTTCGATCTCCCACGAACAAGCTCGGAGCTCAACTCTGACACTAAAATTCTAACTCCAAGTTCTAGAGCTTCTCTCTCTAAACAAGACAAAGATTTGAGACCAAATCGTAATCAAAAGATACACAATGATGTATTATAGGCACTGTACCGTCATAGCCTTCAACACGGACACGTGGCATCACCGGATTGGTGCGATTAGAAAGGTGATCGCTAGACAAGACAAGTCTCGACAAAGCGTACACAACACGCTTGGCGGCTAAGCCTTGAGCTAGAAATGACCTCGCCAAAGACAAGACTTGACAACAGTCAACAAAGACAAAAGGTTAGGGAGGGCGACACTTGACTAAGGCGTGCCACACCTTGGCAGGTGTACCACATCTCGGCCTAGGCCATACACCAAGGACAAAGATTACAAGCACAAAACATCACAGCCTCGGCGATACACACTTCGCCCAAAGGTAACATCTCGGCAAACATGCGGGTGAAGATGGAGGTCGGCCGAGGTTCCAAAATCGCTCAAAACGCAAAGGCTCAAAGGCAAACTATCTTTGGTGACCTCGCCACGCTCCAAACAAAACACGAATTCCAGCAACTAACAATAAAACAAAGCAAAACAAGGCAAGTATCAAGATTACAAACTTGACAATTCAAGGTCATACACAATACATGCAAGCAAGACTGATTCAAAGTGAGGGTTGTTACATCCTACCCCAAGGAAGTTTGGACCCCAAACTTACTATACTTGGTCCAAGAATAACTCTGGATGTCGAATTCTCATTTCCTCTTCCATTTCCCATGTGGCGTCCTTGCCATAGTGCTCTTTCCATTCCACCTTTACCATTGGTATCGACTTGTTTCTCAATTGCTTAACTTGTCTGTCCACAATAGACGTCGGCTTCTCTTCATAGCCCAAATTCTCATTAACTTCAATTCGAGCTTAATTACATGCAAGGATCCGAATATACTTCCTTAACATCGAAACATGAAACACGTTATGGACTTGGCTCAATTTCGTGGCAAAGCAAGTCAGAGGCAACGGAGTTAACCTTGTCAAGGACTTCAAATGGGCCAATATAACGGGTGCTAACTTACCTCTCTTCCCAAATCTGAAACTCCTTTCATTGGTGAAACCTTTAGGAATACGTGATCCCCAACTTCAATTCTAGCTCATTTCTTCTCTGGTCGGCATAACTCTTTTTGTCGGCTCTGGCGCTTTTAATCCTCTTGAATAAGTTTAATCTTCTCTGTTGTTACTTGAATGAGTTCGGGACCAAGCGAGCCTTATCTCGACTTCGTCCAACATATCGGCGATCTGCATTTTCTTCCATATAGAGCTTCATACGGTGCCATACCAATACTCGCGTGATAACTTTGTTGTAAGCGAATTCCACTAATGGCAAATGCATTCCCCAATTTCCTTGGAAATCCAATACACAGAGTCTAAGCATATCTTCAAGTGTCAATCGTTCTTTCTGCTTGCCCATCTGTGCGGGATGAAAAGTCATGCTAAATCTCGATTCGGCTCCAAAGGCTCTCAGAGACTCGCCAAAATCTGAAACAAATTTAGGATCTCTGTCCGACACTATTGACATCGGCACTCCATGAAGTCTAACAATCTCATTCACATAAAGTAGGGCAAGTTGATCGGCGTTGAAAGTAGTCTTAACAGCAAAAAGTGTCTTGACTTGGTTAGTCTATCTACCACAACCCAAATCGAATCCATACCTTTCGTGTTCTCGGCGGTCCGTCCACAAAATCCATAGAGATGTGTTCCCACTTCCACTCGTGGATCGGCAAAGGTTGTAGAAGTCTGCTGGTCTCGATGTTCTGCTTTACTTCGGCAATGCAAACACGGGACACAAATTCGCTATCTCTCTCTTCATGTTTGGCCACCAAAACATCTGCTTTTACATCATGGTACATCTTGGTATTTCTGGATGAACAAAGAACTTGGAATTATGGGCTTCAAAGAAAATCTTCCTTTTTCACTCGGAACATCGGCCACACACAATTTCCTTCAAACTTAAGCACTTGGTTTTCAAAGGTGTACGGATCTCGGCTTGGTAACAATCTCATCGGCTACTTTTTCGAAGAATTCATCCTCCATTTGTCTTGCCTTTACTTCTTCAACAATGGTTGGTTCACGAAATCAATGTTAGGCATGCCAAATTTCCAACCGATTTTACGCTTTCGAGGCGTCGGCCCGCTGTTGGCTTTCCTGGGTGATATTGAATCGCATATCGTAGTCCTTCAACAACTCGAGCCATCTTCTTTGTCTCAAGTTCAATTCCTTCGAGTGAATAGATACTTCAAGCTCGATGATCTGTAAAAACTCGACAAGAAGCTCCATACAAGTAATGACGCCAAATCTTCAAAGCAAATACCACTACGCTAGCTCCAAGTCATGGGTAGGATAGTTCTTCTCATGTGGCTTCAATTGACGAGATGCATATGCTATAACCTTACCTCCTTGCATTAATACACAACCCAAACCCTTATGCGACGCATCATCAGAAACATGAAACTCCTCATTACGATGGAAGTACCAAGATCGTGTCAGAACCAACCTCGCCTTTAGTTCTGAAAAAGTGACTCCGATCCTCGGTCCATTCATACGGTGCTCCTTCCTAGTCAATTGTGTCAATGGAGTTGCAATCTCGAGAATTCTTTTACGAACTTCTGTAGTAACTGCCAAACCGAAAACTTGAACCTCGGACACATTGGTCGGCCTCGGCCAATTTACCCGCGGCTTCTATTTTGCTCGGATCAATCAAATACCTTCTTCATTTATTACATGACCCAGAAATGAAATAGTAGAAAGCCAAAACTCACACTTGTTAAATTTAGCATACAGCTTCGGTCTCTCAATATCTGCAAGAAATTCTCGATGGTTTTCATGTTCAACTTCACTCTTGGAATAAATCAATATATCATCGATGAAGACGACCACAAACTCATCTAGGTGGGGCTTGAAGACTCTGTTCATTAAATCCATGAATGCAGCAGGGGCATTGGTCAGTCCAAAAGGCATCACTAAAAATTCAGAGTGGCCATATCTAGTCCGAAGGCGCCTTCTCAACATCCTCGCCTTAACCTTAAGTCGATGGTAGCCCGACCTAAGGTCAATCTTGGAAAAGACTCGTGCTCTTTGTAACTGATCAAGTAAATCATCAATCCTAGGTAATGGGTACTTATTCTTAATGGTGACCTTATTGAGTTCTCTATAATCCATACAAAGACGAAGTGTGCCATCCTTCTTCTTAACAAATAACACAGTGCTCCCCATGGTGATGTGCTCGGCCTAATAAATCCCTTTGTCCAACAACTCTTGCAATTGTAGTTTCAATTTTCTAAGTTCGGGGGCCATTCTATATGGTGTTTTGGAGATCTACTGTTCCCGATATAACATCAACAAGAACTCTATTTCTATCGACCAAATGGCTGTAAATCATTAGGAAAGACGTCGGCGAACTCATGAACAACTGGGATGTCGCTAAACTAACATTTCCATCCCGATCTTTCAATATACTACACAAATAACCCTTACAACTTTTTGGATCAACTTACGTGCCTTCATGGATGAGATTAAATAAGGTGGGGAATTACTCCTTTACTCTGCAAAATAACTTCGGCTAGGTTTGGGGGATTCAAAGAGACACTTATACAAACACAATCAATGAGTGCGAGGTTTGCTACTAACCAATCCATTCCCAATATAACATCGAATTGATCTATATTCAAGGGCATTAAATCAACTAGCGATTCAACATGCTCAATGACGACAACACATGCTCTATAAATGGATGCAACAATCATGGATCTCCTGACGAGTAGACACAGATAGCACATAATCAAGAGATTCTAATTTCCTATTAATCTTCTCGCAAACTTAGTAGAAACAAACGAGCGTAGAGCGAATCAACTAACACATAAGCATTTCGGAGCAAATTAGAAGTATACCGACACCACCGCCTCAAAGATTCTCGAGTATCCGCACTAGTGCAAATACTCGCCTCGCCTCATCCGTTCCTTTCCCAAAGATTATTCTTTTGAACCGCACTGAGGTATTCTCACCTTTCTTCTTGGTTTCACCTTTGTCTTAGGACAATCTCTCACAAAATGACCCACTTCTCCACATTCATAGCAAGCACCGGATGTCCGACGACAAACCCCAAAATGTTGCTTCCCACAATCTGAACATGCGGCTTAGTATTGCCTTCCCCGCTTGGATAACCAAAGATCGCCTCTTGTTCATCTTCTTATTGGTGTTCAACCTGTGTTCGGTGATTGTCATAGTTCTGTCTCTTCCACGATTCTCTCCGAGTTCGTACTGCTCGTTGGTTTCGCCAAAACGGCTTTGTTCAAAGACTTCTAAGATAGGTCGGCATATCGAGCGCTAACCCGGTCTTGAATCGGTCCGCTGAAGCCCACTTTCAAACTTCCTAGCCTTCATGTATTCATCATTGATCATGTGAGGTACAAACCTTACCAATTCAAGAAAAGCGATCATATTCGCCATCGCTCTTCGTCAAAGTCCGAAATTCGTAGCCTTGCGATTCAACGCCGAGGAAAATGCTTCTTGTAAAATAGTTCCAAAAACCTTGCCCGTGTTAAACCAGGTTAGTTTTCCGTCATCATCCACCATCTCCGAGCATCGTCCGTCTGTGGTGAATGCAAATTAAAGTCACCTTCAACATCGGTCCGGGAAAATCTCAAACAGCTTTCTCCATTTCCAAAACCCATGCTCGCCTTCATTGGCTCAATACCTCGTAAAACCTTGGTGGTCTCATCTTCTTGAACTCCCCGATCAAAGCTATTGTGCCATCTCCATATAAGGTTGGCCGTGGAGCGACTTGTGGCAATCGGGGAGGTGGAGGAGGGACTACATTTCGCCATTCGGCTTCGCTCGGGTCGATGTAGTACTAGCGCATCGCTGTCTTATTTGCCTTAACTCACGGGTCAATCCTTCCATTAATCTTTCCATTCTGTCCAACTGCCTTTCGACCGATCTCGGCAAGTGGAGGTCTACCTCTCCTCATGATACTATGAGTATACAAAGTGTGACTTTAAAGCAAGTAAACAAATAACTCCGCAGTAAGTAACAATTAAGCAAGTCAAGACAATGCACACCTTGTTCAAATAGCAAGCAATATGATGCAACCCTAGCATCTTTCTAAATGGAATCCTATGCTCTTTAGGACTCGAGTGTGTGAATCAACGTACTATGAGGAACTTGTGCTCGATACCACTCTGTCACGACCCCAACTCGCCTAGTAGGTGGTGTCGAGATGGCCAAGAATCCGTAATTACCAAAGGCCGCACAAAATTTCACACACATCGAGTAATCATAGGGGCTCACATATGCGAGCTTAATAAACTAAATACAAATGGTCCTTGAGAGTCAGGCATAGATCAAATGTAAATGCATACATAATGTAATCGCACCTCGGCAGATAACAAAACAAATACAAGTTACATCCTCGATCAAAAGGCTTTCACCGAGCATATACAAATACAATAACGAGCAAAGAAGCATGATTTTCAAGAATCACAAGTAACACATATGCCGAGGTAATCACAAAACAAATGTAAGCAAGTCAAGTCGGCATAACAAAAATCCCAAAACAAGTCAGACAAATACTTCTAGGCGTCGCCGCCCCGCTTCATCACCTACATATATATAGAGGGGTGAGCTTGGAAACTCAAATGAATGGTACTAGAAATAAAGGTTTGCATGAATAATAGCCGAGTCCGCCAAAACAAAGCATATCAAAACCATTCAAACAATAGCCGAGGTTCCCGCCAGCAAAGAATATCAAGCTGCATAAAACAAGAGATGAACCGTATTCATCTCAAATCTTACCGCATAAAGCAATACAGAGATTAAACAAGTGGTAGCCGAGGTTCCTTCCAAAGCAAAACACATCAAGTTGTATCGAATCAAGTGATGAACCGTATTCATCCAACAAGTCTTACAAGCCAAAACATTTGCCGAGATAGCACAAGTAGTAGCCGAGGTAATCTTCAAGACAAAACATATCAAGCTTATATGACTTAGGCCCGCAAATTTTTTCACCAAGTTTGTGACTTAGGCCCGTAGTCTTTTTCACCAAGTGGTGCTACAAAAGTTTAAAGTCCTCTAGCACAAGGGACTTGTGTTACTTAGGCCCGAGTCTGCTTTTAACATTTATCTTAGCAAGATAGGACCGTATCCTTTTAACAAGATGTACTTGAAAGTTTAGAGTCCTCCAAAGACAAGGGACTTTCCAAAGAAAGGACCGATCCTTTTAACAAGATGTATCATGAAAGTTTAGAGTCCTCCAAAGCAAGGGACTTTCCAAAGAAAGGACCGTATCCTTTTAACAAGATGTATCGCGAAAGTTTAGAGTCCTCCAAAGACAAGGGACTTTCCAAAGAAACCAAACAAAGCTCAACTCATTACAAGGACATCATCAAGACGAAGTTCATACTTACCTTTTCATCTAGTGTCGCTAAAGTTTAGAGTCCTCCAAAGACAGGGACTTTCAAGAATACCATCAAAACAAGCTCATATACAAAACATCAAAATAGGCCGATCATTCATGCTTAGCGATACTTTTACCAAAGCGAAACAAGCAAGATTTATCAAAAGCTTTATAACATAGCTTTATTAAAAGCACCACTCACCTCGGTCTTCGTGTGTAGGCTCAAGCAAAGATCAAAGTCCTACAATCACATAGCAAACCATACTCTCAAAACGAGCTTCACATACATGCAAGGAATCAAAACATTATTTCCCATCACAGGAAGTGCACTGGTACCATCCAGTCTAGCCGAGGTCCTACACCTCCCCGCCGAGGTGTGGACTCGAAAGCCAAAACAAGGCAAAGTTAGGAAACCCGAGTTTCTTTCAAAGGGCACGAAGAACAAGATCATGCATGCTGAAATCCAACTCACACATACGAAATCTGGGGTTTTCATGCTAAGAGTTCAAAAACGTGGACTAAGGTATTCATTCGAGAAAATTATGCAAGAACAAACACAAAACATGATTCTTGTTCCAAACTTTCGGATCAAAACAAGGTTCTCCTTTAAGAACACAAGAACAACATTTTTCTTTCAAAACCAAGTCCAAATCAATGCATGACATGCAAAACAGATCCAATCATGCAATGCATCTAGATGATCAATAAGAACAATCGATGTAGAACAAGAATCTAACCTCAAAACTGAAATCCAACGGTTCGATCTTCCACGATCAAGCTCGGAGCTCAACTCTCACACTAAAATTCTAACTCCAAGTTCTAGAGCTACTCTAAACAAGACAAAGATTTGAGACCAAATCGTAATCAAAAGATACACAATGATGTATTATAGGCTGCTTACCGTCATAGCCTTCACTAGGACACGTGGCATCACCGGATTGGTGCGCTTAGAAAGGTGATCGCTAGACAAGACAAGTCTCGACAAAGCGTACACAACACGCTTGGCGGCTAAGCACGCAGCTAGAATGACCTCGGCCAAAGACAAGACTTCGCAACAGTCAACAAAGACAAAGGTTAGGGAGGACGACACTTGACTAAGCTGCCACACCTTGGCTGGGTGTACCACATCTCGGCCTAGGCCATACCGCCCAAGGACAAAGATTACAAGCACAAAACATCACAACCTCGGCGATACACACTTCGCCCAAAGGTAACATCTCGGCAAACATGCCGGGTGAAGATGGAGGTCTACCGAGGTTCCAAATCGCCAAAACGCAAAGGCTCAAAGGCAAACTATGCCGAATAATTCGCCACGCCTCCAAACAAAACACGAATTCCAAAGAACTTACAATAAAACAAAGCAAAACAAGGCAAGTATCAAGATTACAAACTTGACAATTCAAGGTCATACACAATACATGCAAGCAAGACTGATTCAAAGTGAGGGTTGTTACAAAAATAGAGTGTTTGTCCTAGAAAATAGACTACTAGAAGCTTGTTGGCGTGCATTTGTATGGCCCGGGGAGCGCCAGAATGAAACAGGACACGTCACACTACAAAAAAGCAACATAGTATGAACTAGGAGCACAGTGGCATTCCATGTGGCCTTTTTTTGCGCACCATGTTTCATCTTCGCCCAAAAAGCTACTGTACATTTTCTATCTATGTCTTATCTAGTTGACTTTGGCTCGACTCTTCAGGCTATTCTCTTTATAAGTAAGAGCACTATTCACCCATTTAGAGAGAGAGAACACAGAGAGAGAGAGAGAGAATCTTCACATTTTTTAGCCAAATTGGTGAGAGGTGGAGTTAATGACACATACACATATGAACATCCCAACCATATATCATCTCATTGAGAGTTCTTAGAGTTGTTCAAGCATTTCTTAAGCAAGCTCAATCAAGAATATCATTCACAACAGAGGGGATTTCAATGGAAGAACAAGGTCGGGTGCTTTGTGTTATTCAAATTACGCTTCTATAGGTATAAACTTTCTATTTTTACTCACATCATCTTCCTTCTTTAACTTTCTATAAAAAAAATTTAAAAAAAAAAACCGAATATTGCATTTTTGATAAACAAATGTGAGTTATTTTTATGCTATGGGGGTGCTGGCCCTAAACCCCCACCTAACCTAAAATAAGTGGTAGCCGACAGCCTTAATTCTATGAGTCCGATTTACTACTTTGTACATATATTTGATGTTGTTAGCTATCTCTCTTAGCTTATAAATGTTATTCACATGCTTAGGAACATGATAAAAATTTTCCCTAAGTTTAGGATTTAATGCTACATTCATCTTGCCTATGATGTGCAATAACATTTATGATTTTTTACTTCATTATTGTACTTATCATGTTGTCTTTCTTTATTTCTTTCTTATTTTTATTTTATCATAATTAGTTTTATTACTTTGATTATTTGTTCATATATTGTATGTGCATGTGTTGAATTTATTTTTAGTTTAATTATAAAACAAGATCATGCTTGGTAGAGACTAACCACATAGTTAGGCCAAGTGGGTGCTTAACACTTCCCCACTTAGTAACTTAGCATGCGAGCTCACTATCTCTAGGTATATGCCTGGTACCTATCTTCAGAGGCTCATATATATGGTTTCCTGGGACTTATAATTGAAATTGATGGACAATCATTTCAATTTTGAGGTTTAGAAACCCCAAATTGAGGAGTGCAAATGACTAAATTAGTAGATTGTGTTCGTAATTTTTAATAGACAATAATATAAAGTTAATTGTCATTACATTTTGATAGATTTTTTTGTGATTTGTTGAGTGGTAGTAGTATGGCAATGTTATGGGGTCAATTTTTGGTGGTCGCTAGAGTAGCTTATTGGAAGGAAGATGTTGGAAAAGAGTGAGAGCAGTAGTTAGAAAATCGTTGTTAAAGATTCTTGCTGAAAAGTGTTAGTTGGTGAGCCTCTACTAATCGACGGTAAAAAAACTATCATCGAAAAATGTCACTAGCATCTGAAGATAGCCAATGGAAGTAGTAGTCAACATTGATGAACAACGACAAGTAATGGGGTGAGGTAGTGGCAAAGGAGCTAGTAATTTTTTTATTTTATTTATAGTAATTTCACCAAAAAAAAAAAAGAATAAAGAATAAAGAAAAAAAAAGAAAAATTTACACATTTAAATTATACTGAACTTTATTGATTGTGCGTACCAAATCCCGCACTAGATGAAAGTGGATCGAAGCTTCGCAACTGAAATGGACTATCCAGGAACTGGGGATCTGCAAAATAGAGTACCATCAGAGTTGACCGATTGAGTTTGGTCGGAAAACCCCTCCAACATGGGAATGAGTGATCAGAGAAGATGAAGGGCTCTCTCTAAGTGTAGAGAGAGAGAGAGAGAAAGAGAAAGAGAAAGAGTGTTTGAGTTTTGTTGAGTTGAAATAATCTAAGATAAGTTACCTTCAATATGAAGAGAGTGTTACTTATATAGAACACATTACTTGTTACCCAAGATGGTTTTCATAGAGTTTAGGTGCGTCAAGGCTTCCTTTAGCATTGCTCAATGTGGAGGACCACAAGGTAGTTGACCATGGAGATATGTGCTCATTATAACCATGCATATAACAAATCACATTCTCTTTGTTAACTATTTTTGTAATTCTAGGAAGGGACGATTCGATGAGGTGGTAGCCTACACATGCTGTAGATATCTGTAAACAGGCCCGCGGGGGACCTCGCTACAGTTCGGACTCAATTTGTTGTCATGGTTCTTAATCTTGAACCAAAGAGTCCAAATCCGGCAAATCGTTTTGAGAAAACAGATTTTTAGAAAAGAAGTGCCAAACATGGACTGCTTTGCCAGATACAGAGTTGCCACCTAAATATTTTATTTTGGGAAATTTAGGAAACCTTGACTCGTTGCCTAAGGCCACGTGTCCATCATCACCAAAGTTGCCTCGGCTCGGGAACTTGGGTACGATTGGGGAAGGTCACTTCGTGAGCACCCATTCCGCCGCCAAAGACCTACTCTACTAACCATGATATCTGATTTTGAAAACATTGTGCATTCTTATTCCGGTTATTAGCCTAGGTTACTATGTGATGCGCATAGCATACGAGTATAGACTGAGTCGTCTAAATTGGAACAAAACATTTCATGTTTGTTTGTTTGAAAATGGTTTGATGGTGCTACCCGCAGGTAGGCTTAAAATGCGGATTTTGCCACCCTCAGGTGGGCTTAGAAAACATGATTTTGCCACTGTCTAGCGGGCTTAAAACAAACATTTGATGAATTGTTCAAATCCAAATAACCAACCTCCACCCACAGGCATCCAAGTAGGTATATCACATAAGCAGATAGCCTCATGGTAAGCATGCTATTCATGGCAATCACTCACACGCATGCAAGGATGCTAAAGCATAAAACTCACCGAGTACTCCAAGCCAAAACAGAAACTGATTAGAAATCCATGCATGATCCTACGTATACAGAAATGCCTAATGCAACACATGCAAAGATGCAAACTATAGCAGGCTCGGCTATTCTAAACATGGCATATGGAATGCTACAGCTAACATGTATTCAACTTAGAATTGAAATACAAATGCAGTTAGTATGATGCGCCGAACCCGGTGCATGCAAGACAGATGAATGAATGCAAACATGCTATCATACTGTATGCTAATTAAAACATGCCCTAATCTAACCATCATAAGCAGGTAAATAAAAAGGGAAGAAAGACGTGGGGTTGGAAGACATACATCACACTCACGTACACTTATTACAATTATGCCCTCGCGCAGAGGGTCTAAATAAATATACAGTCCCGAATAAAAGAATAGTATAGTCCAAATAATACAGTCCAAATATGTACGAATTCCTAATTAATTAACAAATTAACTAAGAAAAATAATAAATTGGCATGCAAGCCAGGGACTGCCTTGACTCTTTTCTGGATAATGAATGATGCATGCCCGGGTTGCCTCCGCGCGGAAATCCACTGCGATGCCCCAATTAGCCTCTGTTTCGCAATGGTTTTTTGGAAAGCACGCCAAGCCTTGGAAGACTACTAATTCTTGATTTTGCTGCAACAGAGAGTAGGAAAGGGACATAGCAATGTATTTTCACAAATGTAAGCATGCCTCGATCCTCATGCCACCAATCACACATCTCGATGCATGATGGCCGAGGAGTCGAATTGTACATCTTGATATGGAATGAATGCACATGAAAACTTAACAAAACCTAACTCCATCATGGGTAATCCAGAGTGTCGGTGATTGGGGAATTGAGACACGTCAGTCACTGAGTACTGAACGCCTCGCTTTCCGTTTCGCTGACTAACTCCTATCCCAAGCACAATGCAATATGCATGATATGCATGAATGCAAACTAAGATACAACCTAACATGCATAATGTTATGAAATGGCATACACAATGCACGAGGTAACATGGCATACACAATGCACTAATATACTACCTAGCATACACAATGCTATGAAATGGAATGGCATACACAATGCATAATGGACTTACACCAACATGAGTGGACCTCAGCCACACTCACATAGGAGGCCATTAGATGAAAATGCTACACTCGAAATACGTGCACACGTGCACGCAAACCGAGGACCGTCCCTAAGGCACGAAATGCCACTCTAACATGACATGGCAAAGCATGGAATATGACATACCAGAAAGAAAATTTCAGAGGCAATAAGTGATGCAAAACAGCCCCGAAAGATGGCAAAATGACACCCGATGCATGGAATAGGTCCCGAAACATGAAATTTTGCGCATGAAATGGCCTATAGCTATGCAATGCATGCATAATTTGAAAATGAAGTGTAAATAAAGAAGCAAGGCAGCCCCAAAACAAGCATATTTACAGTTTAAATCAAGGCCAAACAATGAGCACAAATGGGGCAAAACTAGCATGCAAAAACAGCCCCGAAAGCAAGATAATGAAGCAACTCACAGATGCTGACCCCGAACAGAGAAGGGGCCTTCTACAATATTGAAGGGGGGAAAAAAATATGATGTTTTACAGTTTATGACAAACCCCCAAAACAGATACAAGTATGCTCAAAATGCTAGGCAAAATAAGGGCCAAAATGGAGATAAAGAAACAACTGATACATGCTGGTCCCAAAAAGGTAAGGGACCTTCAACAATGTTGAAGAGGGTCTCAAAACATGACTTTTTACAGTTGATGGCCGAACCCAAAAAAGTGTACAACTATGCTCAAAATGCAATGCAAGACATGGCCTAAAAGAGAGGCTACAACACAAAATATACAGATGATGTTCCAAACAGCAATAAACCCTTAATGAAACATGTATAGGGAGTCAAAACAAGGCCATTTTCAGTTTGGACCAAGGTCCAAAAATAGAAGCTCAATAGGCTAATAAATTATGCAAAAATGGGGGTAAAACATGGATATCAAAGCAAGTAGCACATGGAGGACTCAAACAGTGATGAGCCCTTCTATAATGTTGAATAAGGGCTCAAAATAAGCCTATTTACAGTTTACAACATGCTTCAAAACAGATTATACACAGGCCTAAAATAACATGCAAGAAAATGAATATAAGAGGGACAATGAAGTAAGTGCCAAATGGGGGCCTCAAACAGTGAGAGACCCTTAATGAAAGATGAAGTAGAGCTCAAAAAAATGCTACTTTCAGTTATGGCTGGAGCTCAAAGATACAAGTAAGAAGGGCTAAGAAAGCATGCCAAAAATGAGCTAAAAAGAGGGAAATGGTAACTCACCCTTGTAGACCAATCTTTAGCAACTTCTTGGACCAAGCTTGGGTGCTCCTCAGCTATGGAAGATAGCTTCAAGTGGATGGAATGGAGGTGGTGGTGTGATGCTAGGTGGTGGTGAAGAAATGGTGTAGGAACTTGGATGTTTTGATGGTTGAAGTGTAGAGAGGGAGAGAGGCAATGCAAGAGGCTTAAGGCAAATTTTTCCAACCCCTAAACACAGCTGGGGAGCCCGGTTTTATAGACAAAAGGGGGTGAAAAAGAGAGGGAAAAATGAGGGGGAAAAACTAATTCAAGTTTCCCCCCAAAAGGCCAAACCCTCGGACATGGGTGAAGTGCAAAACAAAATACATGGTTAGAACACACTTGGGAGAGGGATAATGGTCGGCTAGTTTAAAAGGAAAAAAAAAGTCATTTTTTTTAGATAAGTGACCGGCCGGCTACTTTTTTTGGGTTTTCTGGCCGGCCAGCTACTTTTTCTGGCTTTTCTGGCCGGCTAGCTACATTCAGGACAAAAAAAAAGTGGGCTGCCGGAAACAAAAGTGGCCGGTGGGTGATTGGGAAGTCCAAATGTGGCCGTTCAAGTGTCCAAATTGAAGCCCCGGAAGTTAGCTTTCCAATGGCACAAACCTTGCATCAAAATTCCTCCTGTGGAAAAAGTTATGCCGTTTCCGTGAAGCCGCGCAGATTCGGTCCCAACCGGAGTGATGCCCTACTTCAATCAACCGTATCTCCCCTATCCAGAATTAGATTTGGGAGATTCTTGAGTGCAAAATGAAGCCCCGAAAGTCTTATTTCCAATGGTGGTGGCCTCATAGCTTGATTCCAAGTATGCGAATGAATAGGCCCGATTCTGCGAGGGCTGTCCGATTCTCTCTTAACGATTCATGCCCATTTTCTCCCCCAACTGGATTTCTTCCTTCTTCTCCTCTTTTCTTCAACTTCAAGCCCCTAAGTAAGGTGTTTTGAAAGATTTTTCAAAGATTTCATCTCTCTTTCATTCATTCCCACTTTGTCCTTGCTCGGTTTACCGAAAAGCGCAACATTTGACAAAATACGAGCCTCGAAACATCGTAAAAACTTTATTTTCAAAATGTTTGGAAAGTGTCACGCCCCGAACTCGCCCCGAAAAGTCCGGCAACGTGACCGGCCAGTAATTCGTAAATTACCTTCGGCCTTACTGTACAAAACATAAATAAACGGGGCTCGCGGAAGCGAAAAAGAAACTAATAGTCCAAGAGCTGTGCATTTATATGAACATACATTTACATGCCAAAAATAAGTTAATTTACCCACTATCTTTACATAACTTGATCCATAACATCACATAAGTACAAGCTACAAATAACAAAAAGACAAAACTCTCTCACGGCCTTCCAGGCCTAGCCCCAGCTTGGAGGTACGCTAAACTCCTGGTTAGGCTTCAAAACGGCGGCTCAGCTCGAGACTCCGCCTAGGTTTGGCTACCTGAATGCTCACCTATAATACATAAATACAAACCATGAGCTAAAGCTCAGCAAGTAACATTAAAGTAAAGGGTTAGTGAACGAATACCAACATTTCATATTTACAGTTATAAACAGTCAACAGTCATTAATGGCATAATCCACAGAACCTTTCATAACCTTTCATAACCTTTCATAACCTTCAATCCTTTAACAGTCTAACAGTCTACGAGATCTCGTGACTGGCCATGGGCCTTCATCTTCATGCCCTAACCCATGACTGATCAGATCATGAGCCTGCATGTTCATGTCGCACCCATGACCTAACTATCTATGGATGCCATACTAGATTTGCAAATTAGGACATTCGTTCACAGTTTAAAATCACCTTTCAGAACATATCATATCATAACATATCACTTTGAAACATAATTCATTATAACATATCTTACAGAAACGTTACTTACAGCGGGTTTCCAATACC